>DF363892.1:0-14177 GCA_000787875.1 Solanum virginianum | reverse complement strand
CTGGAATAAACTATCCCATCGTATAGATGGGATAACTTATCCCATCACTATAAGACAAAAATTGTGGAATAAATAGTTCAAGGATTACCTTATACTTCCAATCAAACATAGAATAAAATAAACATCACACTAAACGATCACGTGTATCAGTCCACTTAAATAGAACAATTTTCTTCATATTTACCGCTCTGAGGTGATTCTATTAGCCTATCGATGACTGCCTCTATGAATAGGCTTTTATTTTTGCTTATTTTATTCAACAATTTGTTTTTCTTCTATCAAGAAAAAGATAGAAATGATTTTCTTCCATCAACAGTTCTGCTTGTGATTCGCCATCTCACGTAAGCCTAGCAAACAAAAAAAAAAAAATGAAATCACCTACTCCCTCCGTCCCAATTTGTATGATGTAATTGGATTTACGTTATTTTTTTGTTATTGATTAAGCATTTAACTAAGGATAAAATACATATTTTAAAGTTAAATTCTTATCAAATATAAAAATATGTGTTTTTTTTTAATAATGGACTAGAACAGAAAGTATTTACTATAAATTGGGAGAAAGGAAGAGTATCATTTTCCATCACTATTGAGATTTGAAAACGAAATCTTCTGAAACTTGCATTATTTTCATTGATTTTCTTGGTAACATCCTTGAATACGAAAAATATCTTTTTTAGGTAAATTTTCAAGTATTTTCTTAGAAACAATACTTTTGACTTTTAACTTTTGACTTTTACTAACTTTTAAATCTTTTAAAGAAACTTATCCAAACACTTCCTAAGCCGCGAGAGCTCTATTCTATTTTACTTTCAATTAAAATTAAATCATTTTTACATAAAAAGAAAATCAATTGTAGTTTCTCCATAATTTGTAAATGCTTTCTTTTCTGAAATTTCCAAGGGATTGCTGGGAAGTAGTTAGTACTGCTCTCTCGGGCTATTCAAGACTTTCAGGTCAACTCCTAATATGAAACATTACTTGGTGAAACATCAATTTCTACTATAAATGTCCCAACAACATCTTGAGTTGCGTGTCCATTAAAAATAATTTTTTTCATTCCTAAAATAAAAATAAAACTTTACATATTATCCTTTTCAAATTTCATTTATAAAATTACATTAAGTATATAATTATTGTCGTCGTTATGTCCCTACGACTCTTTCTAACAATTAGAGTTTGGTTAAAAGAAATTCACTATTAAAATCACTTTAAAAGGTATTTAGTATAATTACATGTTAAAAAAAAGGGAAAATCAATACTACATTATAATCATTTAAATCCAAATTTTGATACCATTTACTTGAGAGTCAATCCCATGTGACTTGGTATTCATAGGAGACTTTTCCTTTGCAGAGTTGAAGTTTTCTTGCACAAATGGACCAGAACAAACACAACTTGCAATTATGATCGATCAATATTAATTAATAATTTTTGGCATGATATATTAATTTTATTTTCAAGAATATCAAATAATAAGAGAAAGTTCCACCGATATTTCCAAGAATCAAAAAGGAATTTAAATTCAAAATTCAGTTTTACTCATTTATCAATATGAATCGACTCCCTCCGTTCTTTTTTACATGTCATCTTTTGGGATGATACTTGCATTAAGAAAAAAAAATATGAGTTTACCATTTTACCCTTATTTAATAATAATTGTATTTTTAGTTCTTTTAGGTAGTCAAAGAGTATATATTTTCAAAATCATTAACTATCAAGGGCAAAATAGGAAGAAGAGTATAATTTATGCATTGATATTATGAAATGGCATATATTAAACATCATACATTTATAATAAGGACGACATATAAAAGGGAACGGAGGGAGTATGACATATACACTTTTAAATTTATGATGTCATCCACAAGTTATAGCAAAATTTAAGTGAAATTTTACATATAAATTTTTAGTACTCATCATCATTGAAAATACTGAATTCATATAAACTAACTAGATATTTAATAGTAGTTGTAGTATTACTCGAGGAGTTTGATGTCTGTTGTTTTGTTCCACTTTTAGTTATTGTATCATTTTTTTGTAATTATATATATATATATATTAGAATGCTTTGACGCACTCTCTATAATATTTTGCCAGGACTTTTTTAATTTTTATCAAAAAGAATTTTTTCCTTTCTGTCAGAATTAGTCTCTTTATCTCAAAATAAGGGTAAAATCTATTTACACTCTACCTTTTCTAGATTTCACTTATGAAATTACGTGTTGTTTCCGCTGGATTAGTCAACATTATGAGCACCGTCCAAATTATATAGGAACCATCCTAGTTTTTTCTAATTATAGTATAAAGACTAAATTTGTATTTATTATTTATATTAATAAAAAACTAGTAGACTTAGCTTCAAATCCTAGCTAGTATTAAGTAAACGTTTTCTTCCTCTTGAAGTTCCATATTATTTAATTTTCCTCTTCTTCCAAGTTTTCTTTTTAAAAAAAAATGGCACCTCTTCCAATAAGCATGCAACATTTTACTCACCACCAACATCCAATAATACCACATGATGATAGCATTAACCCTAAATATTTATGTGAAGGTTGCATGACTTATGGATTTGGTACAAGATATCATTGCAATTGTTGCACCTTTAATCTACATGAATATTGTGCAACGTGTCCGCAAATTCTATCGTCTTTCATGCATCCTCGTCATCCACTCAAGCTTGTTGAGCGCAATCACTTAGGTGATCGCGCCTGCAACATTTGTCGTGACCTTATTGAAGGTCTATCTTATAGGTGTGAACTTTGTGAATTTGATGTTCATCCTATATGTTCTCAACTGCCAGAAACACTCAACCATATTTTACATCAGGTAATTTATCTATGAATTCATAAGTTTACATAGTATTTTCTCTATTCTAATTTATGTTATCGTTTTTTTTTAGTTGATCTGAAAAAATCAGAATTAAATGGGTAAAAATGATCAACGTTGATTCTCTTTTCCCTATTACCTTTAATTTCAAGGTGGATTATCGTTTAGCTTCTGATTTTGGTAAAAAAAAAAAAAGGAATTAAAATGATGAAAAATTAAAGAACAAAGGGATAAATTTAATTTGAAGGAAAATAGTTAAAAAGTTCTTTTTAAAAAATAATTAAGCAATTCAATTAGTTGTTATAGATGTCATGTGGATCAATTTTTATGGGGTTTTTAAGCCTTCACGTGCCTATATCAATTAATCGATATTGATTGATTTGAAATATTTGGTAAATTCAAATTTGCGATGTGTTTTGATACAAATGGGGTGATAATTAAATAAATTGAGGTAATAATGAATAGTTAAAATATGAAAAAAAAAATCAAATTGTGTTTTTAACCATTAGATTCAAGAATTATCAAATAAATACTCTTCAAAATTCATGAAGTTTATTAAGAAACAATAGAAGATTTCATTAAAAATTACTGTATAAATTTGGTGACTTTTAAGTTGAATGACTTTATAACTATAAACATTCAAAAGTGATTTTAATGAGCTCTTGCCCCAACTAAAATGGTCATTTAGGTAATTAACTCTTTGACGCGTCAACTAAATTGATCATTTAAGAAGTCAACTCTCTTTCACAAGAAATTGGACCAATTACAGTTTAGCTCTTCAATGCCCAATGAAAAATGCTTGTCAAAAATCTATGATGTGTATGGATGCAACTAATTATAAGTGTTGTATGATGTATTATTTTAATCTAAATGATTATGATATTGTCCTTGCATGTTTCAGCGGCATCCTTTAAGGCTTTTGAGCTCGATTGAACCAGAAACTTGTGTTGTTTGTAGAGGAGCATGCAACGCTTCTTCATGGCGTTATAGGTGTGCACTATGTGGATTTGATATTCATATTGGTTGTGTACCAATACAATGCGAACAGAGAGCGACCACAGATCGAGGAGGACTCCCAACGTATGTCTCGCCATCTAGATTCAATAGTTATGCTTATGAAAGTCCTGCATACGTTCCACCGTCTACAATCCCTCAACAACATTATTTTGGTGGTTATAATCCTAATCCCAACCATTTTGCTGGTCCATCTAATAACATGCATCATTATAACTACAATATGCCACAACATCAAGGTCATGGGCAGGCACAAACTCATTATGGTGGAAGAATTGGACAAGTGATGTTTAATTTGGTGAAAGCAATTACAATGGGGGTGATTTCCAATGTGATATTTGGGGTGGATGTGTCTCCATTTTTGCCATTTTGATCAACTATGGTAAGTGTGATGCTATGCTAAAAAATTTGAATTTTAAATTCACTTTGTGTGGTAAAACTCTTTGTTGAATTATTCTTCATTTTGACAATTTAAAATATAATTTCTTGTTTTGGGATCCTATATTTTTGTTTTATAATGATTTGACGTATTACGGATGACGTATCATGTTTCGTGTGACGTGAATAAGTTGAAGTAGTTGTAAAATTGCATATTAATTTGTGTTTACAAGTGGAAGAGCCCAAATCTATATATAATAACTATACTGAAAATAGGAGAGTTATTATGACCCACTCCACTGTAAGTTTATTCATGTATCCCCATATTTTGTGTTAACTAGTTTGTGTACATGTGTATCGCATTAATTAAAAAATTTTATATATAAATAATATTTGTCATTAAATAAATATATATTTATGAAAATAAAATTAAATAATACTATTAATTTGATGTAATAATTAAGTCTAATATGAAATGAGAAAATCAATTCAATTGCTTGTAATATAGATATGTTTATAGTTTTTGAATACATAAAGTAATAATTTAGAGTTGAATAATTAGACGTTAAATAATTAACTTATTAAAATATAATGTAACGAAAGATTCCTAAATATAAAAAGAGTAGTTTAATGTTTCCAACATAATTTTATTGATTTTTTTTTTAAAAAAATTATTATATTACATACTTTTAATCTTTTATTAATAAAATATTTGATAGTAGTTAATTATTTACATAGAATAGTCCTAAAGCAAAAATGAATCCTAAATATAGAGAAATTCTAATTCGAAAGTGAATCTTGAAACTAAATAAATCCCTCTCAAAGGCTTTTCTCAAGTGAGACGCATACCATTATGACTACATCAAAAATTTATATTGTGCATATATAGAAATTGAAGTGTTACTTCATATACACATACAATAAATCATCAATAATCTTAGTAAAATTCTTGATTTCGCTACTAATTTCTCTTAGAACACTTACGTAGCGAAAGCTGAAATAAAATCAAATACATCAACCAGCAAAAAATGAAGATGAGTCCGTCCCAAATAACATGTTAGAAAACACCCCAATTCCAAGTGTTGTCACCAAATTAAACATCACTTGCCCAATGCGACCACCACCATAATTAGTCTGAGCATGCCCATAGTGCTGATGTTGTAGTTGTGGCATGTAGTTGTGGTGCATACAATGCGGACTAGGAAAATATGGATTATTGAAATTAGTTGGATGCCAATACGGAATTCCATAAGCATGACCATCGAATGTAGATGGTGGAACATACATTGGGATTCCTCGATCCGTGGTCGCTCTCTTTTCACATTGTATTGGCACACAATCTATATGAATATCAAATTCACATAGTGCACACCTATAACACCATGAAGAAGCATTACATGCTCCTCTACAAACAGCACAAATTTTTGGTTCAGCCGAGCCCAAAAGCCTTAAAGGATGCGCCTAGATTTATGACAACATGTTAATTAAATGCTTGCATAATTATCTATTCTTTTCAAAATTTTCTTCCATAACCCTAAATTTTATTTTATTTTTAAGAAAATAGAAAGATATTCTCTCTCTCTAACATAAACTTATATTAGGCTAGAGAAAATCAGATTAAGAGCCCATTTGGCTTATCTGATAAAAAAATAACTTTTAAAAATACTTTAGAAGCATTTTTTAAAGTGCTAAAATTAAGTTGAAAAATAAGCAGTTATGTATTTGGATAAAAGTGATCTAGCTGAAAAAAAGTTATTAACATTATAAAAACTGATTACTTTAAAATTAATCTGTCTAAAAAAAAGTAAAATAAATTTATATTTTGATTCAATATCAATATAAACTTATTTAAGTAAAGTTTATATACATAAAAACTGATTACTTTAAAATTAAACTGTCTAAAAAAAAATAAAATAAATTTATATTTTGATTCAATATCAATATAAACTTATTTAAGTAAAGTTTATATACACAATTTATTTTTAATTTTTAAAATATATAATATGGATTAATCACATGAAAATTTTAAGATGCCTCTTTTTTTATGATCGAAAATTGAAACATGATTAAGATATTCAATTGCCAAAATATATCAATTATTCCAATTTTCTCTTACCCTCTCAACAAACTTTCGACATTTAACCAACTAATAATGTTTATCTATACTATATTAAATGTGTAAAGATATTTAATAATGTTGATTGAATTTTTTGTCCTTCATTAAAAGATTTCGTTTTAGACAAAATCATCTTTTCACCATTAAGATTGGTGTAAAAGGAAATTAGTCAAAAAGAAAAAAAATTAAAAGGGAAAATACGTCCAATTTAGTCAAAAAGAAAAAAAATTAAGGAAAAATTAAATAAAGAAAAATCTTCAACCAAATAATCTTTTTCCAACTAAAATAGACTTGGTGTAAAAGAAAATTAGTCAAAAATAAAAAAAAAATAAAAGGGAAAACACGTTTAAGGTAACACACATTTAAGGGGGGGGGGGGGGGAACAAACATCAAGAAAGTTTTTTTTTTTTTTTAGGGAACACGGTTTGATTTTAATTTTTACTTTTTTTTTAAAAGGTAACACAAGTTTCCCAAAATAAATTTAAAAGGGGAAAATGTATTAATTGTTTGAAAATAAATAAAAGTTCCTCTAATTTTACCATGAATCCTAATTATATGATAAAAGTTTTATATTAAATATAATAAAATATTATTTTCTTTCCTTTTTGATTTATGACTTCAATTTCAACTTTTGTTTTTGATTCATTCACTCTCTTATCCAAAAAGAGTCCTAATAAAATAGAAAAAGGATATCTTTTAAAAATTTGTTATTATTATTTTTAAAAGTAATTATTATTTAATTATTATCCTAATATTTAATATAAATTTGACATATTGTATCCTAATTCTATTTGAAGTTTAAGAATTATATCAATTCTTATGAGATTAGAATACTATTTCAATATTTATATCTTTTCACCAATTTCCTTTAAATTATTATTTAATTATATTTATCATATTAATTTCTAAAATATACGAGAAGAAGTGATAAAATAAGGACTTCTAATCGTGGTAAGACTCCTAATTTACCATGAGTTCTAATTAGTGATAGAATCTTTATATATAGGACCTTTATAAATAAACAAATAAAAAGTTGAATAGGATTATATTGTTAGTTTACATATAATTTGTAGTATTTTTTTTTTTTGAAATTTTTACCTCTATCTCACGCAATTTTTTTTTTTCATGTTGTCGTAGTATTCTGTATTTATCTATCTTGATCATTTATTTTCTACTAACATGATATTAGTTTATTTTGCAATGTTCATGACATAATTCATGAACTCTACCTTTTCAAAAAGAAAAAAAAAGAGTTGACGCAGAATTGATGATTTGTCTTGTTGGTAAGTAATGCATTCATTTTTTACATCAAATTTTGATTAATGATATTTATTATTGAAATGTCTATCTTACTACAAGTAAGTATTTAATTTTTAAATAACTATACATACTTAAATTTTCTCTGAACAAATTAATTTCATATTTATAATTCAAAGTCATAAAAAGTATCACACTAAGAAAGAAAGACGGTCGTTCGAAGTAACACTCATGCTCGGAAGAGTAAACAACATCCAATATCAATTTATTGTTTTAAGTAAGAACAAAACTACTAATAAAACCTGACAATTCTTTGAAATAATGTTATTCCTAATATTATCTATACTATCTTTTTTTTAAGTTTTTGCACTATTTATTATAAATTTGTATTATTAGAATAGAAATATACTAAGAATACACTAAAATAGTCTATAATTTGTCTATATTAAGAAAAAAGCTATAGATCAATAATAATTAAAATTTTATGCTATGTTGTCAATAAGAAAATTGTCATCTCAAGAGTTATATTATTTGTATGCTATATAAAAAACATGTTAATAAAAAAAAGGTTAACTACAAAAAAATTAAAGTCAACATCGCATGAGTATTCGCCAAGAAAAAAAAAAGTCTTGAAAATGTTTTTTTACAGTTAATTTTTTGAGTCTTACTAATGACAAAAATATCTTTAATAATTTATCCTTTTGTGGGTGGAAAATGTTATATATACATACATTTTATCTTTTATTTATTTAGTTTCAAGATTCACTTTTGAATTAAATTTTTTTTATATTTTGAATTCACTCTTAATTTAGGACTATTCTATATTAATAATTGTTTAGGCAACTAATTAATTGACGTGACACATACATGTAATGAACACGTGTTTTAAAATTAGACAAATATATTTTTTATTCAAATAAATATATTATTGCATATATTATAACTTCATTTAAATAAATATACTATTGCATCTATTATAAATTATTCTATATCATTTTTTTATGTAATATACTCTTATGACAATATTAAGAATTTTTAATTTTTTTATCATATTCAATTTAATAATATTGACGCGATATACACGTGCAACGCACGTACATTAAACTAGTTCTTTCTAATGGCATGCACGTTACTTCTTATTTCACATGAATAGTTTTTTTTTAATTACATTCATGAATAACAATATTTATTTATCATTCATGTATTTCTCTTACTATCATAAATTATTTATTAAAAAAATAGTGAAAGAAGGACAAGATATATAAATAAACATACATTCATATTACAAGGTTTGATATATATAGAAGTGTTTAAATATGTAAGGATATTTTTGGAAATATGAAAAAATATTTGGGGTAAATAGGTAAAAAAAAATTGTCAAACTATAACAACTTTTAAGCTAAAAAATAAAAGTTAGGGGGTGTTGTTTTAAACTTAGTTTAAGCAAATTTTAATTTTTTTAAAGTTATTTTAAAAATTCTTAAACACTTTTATAAGCTAAAAAGAGCTTAAAAACATATTTGACCAGCTTTTAAGCTAAGTCAAACGGGCTCTAATTTACATTATTTTGCAAGTGGAGAGGGATCTTGGATCTTGTTTGAACGCTCTTTAATTTTTTGAGATCATTAGGATTTTCTCAATAAGTGATTCCAATTATACATCCTTTACTCTCGATTTATCTATAAAAAAAAATTGTTTAGAAAAAAATAATTTCTCTTTATATATATATATATATATAAAGAAATCATAATTGAAACTTCTCATTTTTTTTTTTTTACAATAAACTGTAAATTCTAAAAGAAAAAAATATAAAATTCTAAAAGAAAAAATATAAAATTCCATGACTTATATTCACATAAACTGAAACGAATTACTTACCTGATGCAGGACATGACGCAGTGTTTCAGGCAATTGAGTACAAAGTGGGTGGACATCAAATTCACAAGCCGCACACCTATAAAACAATCCTTCAACAGAATCACGACAAAGATTGCACACACGATCCAGTTGGCGTTCGCCATGTGGCTTGCGGTTGACAAGCTTGAGTGAATGGTGAGGATGTAAGAAGGAAGAAAGATTCATTGGACATGTTCCACAATATTCATGTAGATCGAAATCGCATTCAGAGCAACGATACCTTTTACCTTTGCCAGGAATTTTACAACCATTACATAAATATTTGGTGTCAGAATCAAATAATGTTAATGAATGCTTTGGGTGTGTGAAATGTTGGATTGTGCTAATTGGGACGGGTGCCATTTTTTTTGGGTTTATTCTCTCTGTTCTCTTCTTAATTAGGTACATCCAAAATATAGCAAGAGGACAATGTAAGGCTTTAGGACTTTTTGCTCCAAAAGTCTTTGGCTGCTAATATTTATTTTTATTTTTATTTTTATTTTTTTAAAAAAAAATATTGACATAAAAAACATCAAATAGAACTTTACGTTTAAGATAAGGCTTGCACTGTTGTCTCTCCTCGACTAGTTGTGTAATTTTATTTAGGAAAAATAATTCAAAACACACTTCTACTAAGATCGAGAGTGCTGTTACACATTCTAATTTTGTGGGGTTCTATAATTCTCCTAAACTATATTAAAGTGAAATATCCTTTAAAAAGTTTCACTCAAATTTATATTAAATAGTGATAGACATGCACTAACACATATCTATTTTTTTAAAAAAAATTCTTTCAACTTTTTCTTTCTATATTGTATTTCATATATTTTTTTAATTTTTTATCCAATTTTGCTACTGAAAGCCATAGATCTTCCTCTCATTTCTCTTTTTTTTTTCTACTTCATTTTTTTTGCCTTTCATTTTTGTTTCTTTTTAATTTTATTTTTCTTAAAATAAATTAACAGATATATTCTTGAGTAATCAGAAAATATAATTTCAAATAAAAAAGATAAAATATTGATGATTAGATTTATTTTTCAATTTTTTTAAATTTTTTATTGAAATCACTGTTATCAATTAATATGGTTGGAGAAATTATTCTATAATTGAGTTATTTCTTTAGTTAATTGAGTCATTGTGAATAATATTTGAGTCGTTATTGTGTGGTATGAGAGAGAATGAAGGTGCAAGTGAGAAAATGAAATGAGTTTTGAGTTGGTAGAGAATTTATAGAACGTAACATTGGGAAAGTGAAAATAATGATCATTGTGACAATCACTATTGTTCTAATGTGTGTTAAATATGATGGAAGAAATGAAATTTGTGGTGGTAATGGAAGAATTGGTGGCGGCATCAATGCCCATTCCGGTGAAAATAGTGGTACGATGGCGAAGATGAGAGAATGAGAAAAACAGAGAAAGAAAGAAAAAAAAATAATAAAAAAGTAATCGAATGCATATTTTGATAGAAAAAGTAATAATTTTTTGCTTATTTTTCTACTCACTCGCTCAAAGAGAGTGTTTAAGAGTGTATTGCACTTTCTTTGCCACCTAAGCAGTCAGAAATTTCGTAATTTCAGTTAAAAATAATTTTAAAAGGTTAACAATTTTGATCAAATTAGAGTGCGTAACAACAATTTTGAGCACAGTAGAAATGTGTTTTCAATCATTTTTCGTTTTAGTTATTTTGTAACTTAGAAAGATGATACTCTCAATTTCATGCCAATTTACATAATGCAATTTGAAAAGATTTTGTAATTATTCTTAAAATAAATAATTTTAAAATAGAAGAGTACGCCTTAGTGGACTTAGTTGACTAGTTGTACAATTTTGTTTATTTTGTAACTTAAAAAGATGATACTCCCAATTTCATACCAATTTACATAATGCAGTTTGAAAAGATTTTGTAATAATTCTTAAAATAAATAATTTTAAAATTGAAGAGTACATTTTTGTGGACTTTTTATCAAGTAATGAGACTAAATATAAGTAAAATATTGATAGTTCACTTAAATATTTATTAAATAAGAAAATGTATCAGTTCACAATTTTTTTTAAAAAAATTTTGAGGATTTATGAAAAATAATTTATCTACCCTAAAAAAAGAAAAAAAAATCTGCGTACATTTTATTATACTGAAACTCTACTTGTGAAAAATGACTTTGCATTGCTCGAGCTCCAAAAATTCTTGCAGAAAAGCTAAAGAAAACATAGAAATAATTCATATGAAATATTTAGTTATAAGAATTTCAAAAGAGAAAGTATGCAAGGCCATATATCAAGATATAAAAAACATATGGCGTAGAAGAATTGAGATAATAACTACCTTATATCAAAATACATTTTTTTCCTGGATGGAATAATTATTGAAGTTAAAAGAAAAAAAAATTGTTATGGAATTTCTCAAACATATTTTACGTTTCTTTATTATTATTATTACACTTGGATGAAATATTATTTATTGAAGCCAACTTAATTATATCTCAAAGGAAAAAAGAAAAGAAATAATTTATATTAGTATAAAATCGGTTCAGATTATATGAATGTAATATTATTTATTGAAGTCAACTTAATTATATCTCAAAGGAAAAAAGAAAAGAAATAATTTATATTAGTATAAAATCGGTTCAGATTATATGAATGTAATATTATTTATTGAAGTCAACTTAATTATATCTCAAAGGAAAAAAGAAAAGAAATAATTTATATTAGTATAAAATCGGTTCAGATTATATGAATGTAATATTATTTATTGAAGTCAACTTAATTATATCTCAAAGGAAAAAAGAAAAGAAATAGTTTATATTCATATAAAATCGGTTCAGATTATATGAGAATTTTTATTTTCTTTCTCTCTCAAAAAAGATCAAAGTACTTTCTTATAAAAATAATTCATCTTTCACATCTTATTAATTAGTTATAAAATAAGTAAAAAAGCTCACTTAAATTTCAAGAAAATATTTTCTAGACAAATAGTTTTTATGAAATTTGTTTTTCTACCAAACACACTCTTTAGCATGGGCGGAGTCATCTTAGGCGAGGGTGGCTGGTGTGCATCCTTTAGCGTAAAATTATGTGATGTAAAAGGTTCAATGTTACTCACTCCATTTTGACACACTCATTGAGAAAATAACAATTGAAATGACTATTTTATTATACTATTCTTATTAATTAATATTTATTATTTGGTCTTGAAAAATGATTTAAAAATAATTAATAATTAATGTTAAGGATAAATATATAAAAAAATAAATAGTATCTTTTCTTGATATATTAAAAATAACAAGTAAAAATAAAAATCTATTTTTAAAATAATGAACAGAAAAATTATTTTTTATGAATATATATTTAATTTTACATATCTTTAATACAATTAAAAAAATTACACATTTTAAATTAAATTTCTAACTCGATCACTTCCTTTTAATGCCCCTAACACATCCTTGAAAAAAATGTCACCAGATACATAAAATGTGAGCATTAACTGCCTTTCAATGCTCCTAAAGTTGCTTACCAACTGCAAGTACTCGTTTTAAATTATTAGAAAGCATCGATTGGATAGTATCTTTCTCTATTTTTTTCTTTTCTCAATAAGTTTGAGAGTTTTCTCATATAAGTTTTTTGATGAGTATGATTTTGAAGTTTAGACTTTGACACTATCCTGTCTACATATAACATAAATAACAAATTATTAGAAAGCATCGATTGGATGATATCTTTCTCTATTTTGTTCCTTCCCTTAATATAAGCTCTCTGAGTACAATTTTGGAGTTCAAATTTTAACCCTAATCTATTCACATTGACATATATAGCATTAATTACTTGGTAGTTATAGGAGTAGTTCCTCTCAATTTCTTGGGAATTTCATATATAAACTAGTCAAAACACAACTACTTGCATTTTTATTTACAACAAGTAGGTTAATTTGGAAGCATCTCACTAAGGGTATAGTGATAGATGGATGCTTTTATTTTTATTAAATAGAGAAATCCCCTTAATAGGAGTACTATTCCTTTAATTCGCTATACAAATCTAAATTAGTGGATAATCCTCTTCGTAAGGAGAGCACTTCTCCTTTAATTGGCCAAACAAATCTAAATTAATTGATAAGTTTCGAATTCGTAGTTATGATAAAAGAGAAACTTTTAGTTTTGTTAATGAAGTACTAAAGTAAATTTCATATTTATGTATTACGACGGAGAACATGTCAAAAATAGTCTCTTATTTTTTATAGTGAATTTGAAGTAATCTCTTAATCACAATTCAATTTATATTTTGATTGAGACAGAGCGCTTGAGATCACAAGTTAATCTTTAACATGCCTATCAAAGCATACTATTTGAAAACTAAACAGTAGTTAAAATGCATGCTCAACATAATACTGAATAAGAAAAGTCAATAAATTCATGAGACTATAAATCTAATGTTTGAAATAAGTCTCTACTAAAATGAACTAAAGGAGTAAATTTGTTGGGACAACCCCCAACTACCATCAAAGTTTAACGACAACATGAAAGGAATTTAACTACTAAATTCATGGGATTCCTAGGTAAGGAGGACTCTCTAACTGCTGACTAGAGAAAGTTGCACTAGCAAGAATCTGAGAACGGGCATCAAATTCTACATCATAAAAAGATGTAGGGCAGAAAAATTATATGTCAGTACGTAGAATGTGTTGGGTTTTGATATTG
>DF363893.1:11389-26409 GCA_000787875.1 Solanum virginianum | reverse complement strand
TATGCTTGCATTGGAACTACATCACAAACAATTTCATCTTCATACCTACCAACATTGAATAAAATCATGCATTGTTTGTTTACTTTTACCTCTCCACTATTATTCAACCATTGGAGCCTATATGGGGTAGAGTGTTTCATGCATCCAGTTCCTAGCTTATCTACCAAACATGAACTCACCATATTTGCACAACTTCCCCCATCAATAATCATAGAATAAGTCCTCCCCTTTATTCCACATCTAGTATGGAACAAATTCTCCCTCTGTAGGTTGATTTCTCCATGAGTTAGGTTGCTACTTTTTCTTGATTTATTTTTCTACTTTAATAGACAAATCAACTAACTTATCTAAAGTTACATACTGTTGTATCTCTATTACATTAGCTATTTTAGAATTTAAACCATTTAAAAATCTAGCCATTGTAGCTTCTTCTTTCTTCATGCAATTAGCTTGGATCATAGCCATATCCATGCTTTTGAAGTACTCATCCACCGACATAGAACCTTGCTTCAACTGTTGAAGGCGAGATTGCAACTCTCTTTGAAAATATGATGGCACAAACCTCTTCCTTATCACCCTCTTCATCTCTGCCCAGGTAGCAATAGGTGTTAGCTCGTCTTATAATTTTTCCCTAGCAAGCTTTATCCACCAAGAAGTAGCATAATCAGAAAACTCAATAACAACAAGTTTAACTTTCTTACCCTCAGGGTAGTTATGACAATCAAAGATGGCTTCAACTCGTCTCTCCCAATCAAAGTATAAGTCTGGGTCCCTTGTCCCCTTGAAAGATGGAATCTTCATTTTTATACTACTTATATTATCATCTTCTACTCTACCTCTTTTCCCCTTCCTATCTCTTCTTTCTAAATTATGTTCACCATTAAAATCATCATTATCATATTCAAGATTTACAAAAGGGACATGGGGTACATTTCTTCTAACTTGGGGGCTAACATTATTGGGTGGTACAACATTATTCTCCCTCCTAGTACCATTTAATGCTTTCCTAGAACTACTAGGTCTATTCCTAATTAAGGTAACTTTATTTCCTTTCTAGAGTAGGATTTACCGTGTAATTTTCTTTCTAGATTTTGGATACTCCTTGGGCCTAACCTAAGGAGTCTTGGATGTCCAAGGACCTTATAATATATATATATAGGAGTCTTTTTTCTTTCATAAAAGACAATTAGATTGATACGTTATTGTCTTTAGTTACTCATAAAGCGGTCAAGATTCGAATCTAATATTTTGATTCATTTTCTCAAGTGAAGGTGTTACATTTCTTCCATAAATCTTTATGTTGTTATTTGGATCTTGTCAAGGCCTTAGAATATCAATTTTTTGGAAATTCTTAGATCTTTCCTTTGAATTTCCCATATCTTTAATTAGTTTTTATCTTTCTTTTTTTGTTGTTGCTTCTACATTCTAATATTCACTCCATCTTAGTATTATTTCTAATCTCAATTCTATCAAGTGGTATTAGAGCAGTTCTATCAAGATTTCATTCTTGGTAAATCTTGGGATTTCTTAAATATAAAGAGTAAAAAAAAGTAAAAAAGAGTTTTAAAAAAGGAGATAACTTGCTCTCCAAGAAATCTGTTTACTTACCCTCAAAATCATGCATTAATTGTTCCCAAATAAAAAGAAATTAACAAGAGGGGATTCTAAATCTTTGAGGAGACGGGAAATTTTTTCTCTTATTCTTATATAATTCTAAGTAAGTTCCTTTCTATTCGTGTTTTGCTTCAACTAGATCCTACTTGTTCTAGGACTAGTTCTTTACTTTCTTTTGCGCCCTAAAAATCTGTACTTTATTACTAAGAACTTGATACTTATTTGGGTTTAATTATAAATCTACAAAGCACTCTTGTTCAAAGGTTATTTGAGGGGAAAAAGGCAAGTGTGGGTGAGTTTAAAAGAGGGTACAAGCTATATTAAGTGTATGATTGATATTTTCCTTTAAGATGTCTAATTCAGGTAGTGATGAAGAAAGGGCTTGTTTAGAAGCTGAGATCAAAAGAAGGAATGACTTCACCCTTCAAGCTATGCACCAACAATTCAAGAGATGGAACCTTCAATTTCAAGAGATGAGAAACATGATTACCGAGTAAAATGAGACCATTGTTGCAATTAGGAGGGAGAATAATGTTGTACCACTCAATAATGTTAGCCCCTTCTATAAAGTTGGTTCTGATTGTAAAATGAGTTTCTTGATGTCTTCCAAATGACCTTTTCGGTGTCCCCCAAAAAGGGAAATAGATTTTGATGTAGACTTCCTCCCTGATACTCAACCTATCTTCATTCTCCCTTACTGTATGTCCCCGGCAGAGTTGAAGGAGTTAAAGGAACAATTAAAAGATTTGTTGGAGAATGAATTTATTAGACCTAGCCAATCACCTTGGGGTGCTCTAGTGTTGTTTGTGAAAAAGAAGGATGGGTCCCTTAGAATGTGCATTGACTATCGGCAACTCGATAGGTTTACCATCAAGAATAAGTGCTATGTATAAAGACTCTCTTTCCTAGTATTGTATGCTTTGACTATCGGCAACTCGATAGAGTCACCATCAAGAATAGGTATCCTCTTCCCAAGATTGATAACTTGTTTGACCAATTGCAAGGGGCAAGCTTTTTCTCTAAGATTGATCTTTGGTTCTGTTATGATCAATTGAGGGTAAGGGAGTGTGATATTCCCAAGATGGTCTTTTAGACTAGATATAGGCATTATGAGTTTTTTTGTGATGACGTTTGGGTTGACTAATGCATTGGCCATCTTCATGGACCTAATGAATAGGGTGTTCAAACCTTCCCTTGATTCCTTTGTTGTGGTCTTCATTGATGATATTTTGATCTATTCTCATAACAGGGAGGCGCATATGGGGCATTTGAGGGTTGTGTTGCAAAGATTGAGGGAGGAGAGATTGTATGCCAAATATGACAAATGTGAATGTTGGTTGAAGGACCGTATTCTTGGGTCATGTAGTGTCGGGGGATGGTATAAAAGTGGATCCTAAGAAAGCTGATGTGATTAGAAATTGGCCTAGACTATTGACCCCGTTAGATATTAGGAGCTTCTTGGGCCTGGCAGGTTATTATAGAAGGTTTGTGAATAGGCTCTCCTCTATTGTTTCCCCTATGACAAAATTGTCTCAAAAGAAGGTTAAGTTGGTGTGGACCGATGAGTGTGAGAGGAGTTTCCCAACATTGAAAGACAGGCTTGTGTCTGCTCCTATATTGTCACAACCGGATGGGCTTGAGGGACTTATGGTGTATTGTGATGTTTCTCGGGTTGGTTTGGGTTGTGTATTGACGCAAAATGGTAAGGTCATAGCTTATGCTTCTAGACAACTCAAGGTAGGTTATCCATCTGATAAGGCAAATATTATGGCAGATGCTTTGAGTAGGGTGTCTATAGGTAGCCTAGCTCATGTGGATGGTGGTTACAGAGAGTTGGCTAGGGAGGTGCATCGATTGGCTAGATTGGGGGTTAGGTTGGAAGAGTTTGGTGATGATGGTATTGTTATTGTTATGGGTCTAAATCTTCTTTGGTTGATGAGGTGATAGCAAAACAAGATCTTGACTCCTCCTTGCTTGAATTAAAGGCCTTGGTGAAAGAGGACAAAGTAGAGGTTTTCTCCCAAGGGGGAGATGGGGCCCTTAGATACCAAGGTAGGTTCTGTATGCCTTGTGTTGATGGTTTGAGGGAGAAAATCCTTGATGAGTCCCATAATTATCATATTCTGTCCAACCCGGTTCCACCAAAATGTATAGAGACTTGAGAGATGTGTATTGGTGAGGAGTCATGAAAAGGGACATTGCTAAATTCATTTCTGGTTGGCATAGTTGTCAACAAGTCAAAGCCAAACATCAAAGGCTGGGTGGCCTAACCCAAGACATAGAGATTTCCACTTGGAAGTGGGAGGTGATTATATGGATTTCGTGGTTGGGTTGCCCAAAACTAGAAAAAGTTTTGATTCCATTTGGGTTGTGCTTGATAGGATGACGAAATTGGCTTATCTTCTATTGGTTAAGACTATATATGGGGTTAAAGATTATGCACGGTTATACATCCATGAGTTAGTGAGCTTATATGGGGTTCCTTTGTCCATTATATCGAATCGTGGTTGACAATTCACTTCACACTTTTGGAGGTCTTTCCAAAGGGCTCTTGGTACAAAAGTTCACCTTAGTACGACCTTTCACCCCCAAATTGATGGCCAGGCCAAAAGAACCATTCAAATACTTAAGGATATGCTTAGGGATTTTGTCTTGGAGCTTAAGGGTAGTTGGGATGACCATCTTCCTTTGATTGAGTTTTCCTACAACAATAGCTATCACTCTAGCATTGGTATCTCCTTTTGAGGCTCTTTATGGGAGTTGTAGATCTCCGGTTAATTGGTTTGAGGTTGGAGAGGTAGCTTTATTAGGACCAGATCTGGTCATGGAGGCTCTTGAGAAGGTTAGGATCATTAGGGAAAGGTTGAAAACAACCCAAAGTCGTCAAAAATCTTATGTCGATGTGAGGAAATAAGACCTTGAAGTTAAACTGGGTGATTGGGTCTATTTGAAAGTTTCTCCTATGAAAGGTGTGGTTCATTTTGGTAAAAAGGGGAAGTTGAGTCTAAGATATGTTGGTCCTTATGAGGTCTTCAGGAGGGTTGGCAAGGTAGCTTATGAATTGAAGTTGCCTTGTGAAATGAATTTAGTTCATCCGGTGTTCCATGTCTCTATGTTGAGAAAATGTGTTGGTGATATTTAGATGTAATGTTGCATTATTATTGGGGCTGATTTGTTTATGATCACTCTTGTCTTGTACGTCTCTTTTACATTCGGGGACAAATGTTCCCAAGGGGGAGATTGAAATGACCCCAAAAAGTGCCTAAAAATGTGCCTCGAAATGCCCAAAATTTTATATTCCATATATCTCAAAATTCGTGCGCGATATCAAAAATCCGACTTCTTATTCTTGTTCAGGGGGTCAAAATTAGAGGAAAAATTTTCTAATCCTGATTTAAGAGCGAATGATTAGCAATTATAATTTTTCAAGAATGCAATTTTCAGTGAGGAATCCACGTCCTCCACGCGACACGCACCAGTGTAAAAACGTGCCTATTTTTTTTAGTTCGGTCCAAGACTTTTAAGTCTTGGACCTAAGTGTTCCCAAACTTGTTTTTGCCTATACTTAGCCTTATTTCACCCTCATAGCATCCTAAACATTTTCCAATACTCACTCAAACACTTAGCCATATTTTCACTCCTAAATTCAAGTCTCAAAACCTCATCCAAAACTAAGGATTTCCTTCAAGGTTCTTCAAGCTTCAAGTCTCCATCTTCAATCTTCACCAAGTTCATCTCTAAGATAAGGTAGTGGGTTTCCTTCATGGGTTCCTTTCATACATGATACTTAAGTCTCCTTTTAATCAAATTGTAAGATTTAAAGTTGAGTTAGAAGTGAGTCTTGTTTATTATGAAATTCACTTCACCACTATGTTAAAGCTACGCGAAATTGTGACTATTTTGCTACGTTTTGAGCTATAAATCTTTGACCTATTGTAAGATTTGAGTAGGAGATTTGATGTATGTTGCTTTAGGGTGTTGCAAGGTGATGATTGATGGTTTTACAATGGATTTTCTTTTATGATTTCATCTCTATATTTCATGGTTTTATTTACACACCTTCTAAGTGTTTGATAAAATATCCGTATGTGATTTCTTGAGGAGTTAAAGGTCCAAATCGTGGGATATGATATGATTGACTATATGATGATGAAATGAGCTTATGTAAAAGATATACTCTATATAAAGTGTTGTACTAGACCATATCGGATCGATTTGTACCTTGAAAATCTAGCTTGGTATCTTCTACACATATGGTATCCTATATGAGCATGAACTACTTAAGCATGTTTTACTTATGGATTGATCATATATGCCATATTATTATATTATGCCTATTGCCTATTTTTACGCATTTTGATTATGATGCCTAATTATGGTTGCATTGCATCCTACATACTTAGTAGATTCAAATGTACTAACGCATACTCTTGTTTACATAGTATCACCATGTAGAAAGCATAGCCCAAGTTGATCATCCTCCCGCTCCATGTGGATAGTTCGGTACTATCAAGCTAGTTGGTGAATCCTTCACTTCTAGGACCTTAGTCTATGTTTCTCTTATCATTTATTAAGATGTTTTTCTTTATTTCTATTTGACTATGAGGGTGAGCCCTATTGCTTTGTCTTGGCCCTCGCTTTTATCTAAGTATTAGATGTGTTTGTTGGCATGCTATGTATATATGATATGAGCTTTGACTCCTTGTCTCTTGATTATGATGTCATGCAAGCTTTCCCCTTAGCCCCTTTGTTCCTATTCTTATTCTTTATGCCTTTTATATGCTTCTATGACCAATGATGTGTAATGACAAGTTAAGAGGCTTGTTTGGGGTACCTTCGGGTTCCCATTCGCCGTGTCATATCTAGGCCCTAGGCTTGGTCTCTGACATGTGGTCTATTTGCAATATCATAGATACTTTTCATGAATTCAATGCATACATGAAAGCCCTTAATCATCATAAAGTCACTTAACATATAAACCATGTAATAAATCATCAATAACTTGAGAATCCTAGTCAAGACATTTTATCAAACACTGGTGGGTGCATAATGCTTGTTCAAAATCATGCAATTCAAGAGTGAAATAACATGAAAAAACTCAATGTAAATCAACCCACGAACATAAAGTAAAACCCTCATGTAAGGTACATTGAAAGCCATAATCAAATCTCATAATAGATCATAGTTTCATATCTCAAAACACGCATAGTCTCAATAGACAAAATCAATTCATGGTATAAGATTGAAATATATAGACATGCATAATTAATCAACATTTCATAAAACCCCAACATAATTTATAATCAAAATCTATAATAAGAGATACCCATAGTTGATACAACTTGAAAACATGCTATTTTCATAAAAAGGAAGATTGGGCTCCATGGGTGAAAGGACCCAATGGATGAAACTCACTTACCTAAATTTGGGGATTCCTTGATGTAAACTTGGAAGGAGGCTAGAAGTTTTGACTGAGTTCTTGAGATCCAATGTGAGCTTGAAATCCTTGGATTTGGATGAGAATTTTGATGAAGTGTTAGAGAGGATTTAGAGAGGGGTTTTTGAGTGATCTAAAATTGAAAAATGGCTAATATGGGATATTTCACGTATAAATGGACATGGGGCCATGACCCCAATATCTTTAGACTGAAACAAAAAATTAATGGAAAACCAACACTGGTTCGCGATTGGTCCACATCGCAGACCAAATGCGTACAACTACTAGTTTTAAAAAAATTAGCAAAAAATTATTTTTTGCTACATTCTTCTAAAATCCAGATTATACTCATTCCCCACTCAATTTTTTCCCCTAATCAAGAATATGAAGTCGGATATTCGATATCACACACGAATTTTGAGATGTAAGAAAATTACAGTTATGGGCATTCCAAAGCACATTTTTGGGGAGTTTCAATATCTCCCCCTTGGGAACATTTGTCCCCCAAATGTCAAAGAAATGTGTATAAGAGAAGTAATCATGAAGCTTTCAGTATGACATGAATGCAACAAATGTATTTAAACATCATTTCCAAAAATCTCAACATAAATGTCAAAAATCACCATAAACGTGTTACCATGAACATGAATGCATGCAAAATGACATAAGGGTTGAAATTGTCTATCCAAAATTTACACCAGGACCTCCTCGTAGGTGAAATTATCTTCTACAACACCCACAACATCCAAGGGCATTATAGCATATCGGTCACCCACACACTTTCTCAACATGGACACATGGAAGACTGGATGAACCATATTCATTCCCTTAGGCAACTCTAACTCATATGCAACTTTACGCACTCTTCTCAAAACTTTATAAGGACCCACAAACCTTGGTCTCAGTTTTCCTTTCTTAGCAAATTAGACCACACCCTTCATGGGTGAGACTTTCAAGTAAACCCAATCACCAACCTTAAATTCAAGATCTCTTCTCCTCACATCGGAGTAGGGCTTTTATCTACTTTGGGCTGTTTTCAATCTCTCCCTTATCAACCTCACCTTTTCCATGGTCTCCATGACCAACTCCAGACCTAGCAAGGCCATCTCCCCCACTTTAAACCACCCAATCGAGGATCTACAACTTCTTCTATAAAGAGATTCAAAGGGAGCCATATTAATGCTTGAGTGGTAGCTATTGTTGTAAGCAAATTCAATGAGTAGAATATGTTAATCCCAACTTCCCTTACACTCCAAAACACAAACTTTAAGCATATCCTCAAGAGTTTGGATAGTCCTTGTCACGCCCCAAGCCTAGGGCCTAGATGTGACACGAAGAATAGTAACACGAAGCGACTTAGCATATCAATCACACATAGTCCTTGTCACGACCCAAGCCTAGGGCCTAGATGTGACACGAAGAATAGTAACACGAAGCGACTTAGCATATCAATCACACATCCTTGATCACGGAAGCAAAGTAAACAACAACAAGAGATGTATAAAATGGGAAGTCGGGGACTAAGGGAAGTCTTGAATATAAACAAAGTATAAGAGTCAATCTTATAGCATAAATACATTATAATATTCCAAAAACACCTCTAAACTTAGAATAGAGTGGGGGTAAAGACATTTTCCAGGCTCACCCTCATAATGTCAAATGTTCAACATAATGAAGTCTTAGAGATAGCGAGAGAAAATAGATAGTGTCCCTGAACATAAGGACTCACTTATAAGCATAATCTCAATATGGCATGTATGATCAATGCTTGAAGTAAAACATGCTTGTAAATCATTCAACTTGCATAGAACATACTACATATGCGGGAGTAGACCTCAAGTGACATAGAATAAGACCAAGTGAACTACAATTTAGAATCCTGATGATTACCCCTCATCGGCAAAGATGTGGTCTACTTGCCAAGGTAAATCATGCTTCACCTTACAGGAGCCCATCCCATTTTGGAGAAGTAACCCCCCTTATGGGAACCCATCCCATTTCAGGGTGGATTTCATTATAAAGTGCACTAAATGGATCCACTAGTATAGCAAGGGTATAACATAATCCTTTCTTGGCACATAGTTTAATGAAAGGAGTATGGACCCTTGAAGATAGTCCACGCCAACATCCAATCCATCGGTGCTAAGTCTAATCCCACGGAATGCTTGAAATATTCATATGTTAGTAACTTGTAATGAACTTAGAATCACAACATGAGTAGCTTAAACATACTTGACCTCTAATAGAGAGCCTAACTTGAAACATGAGAATAGAGCATAGTCATACATGAACCCTTGCTTTAACATGAATGGCTCACAAGAGGTAAAACCTTGAAAATAGGGCTTAGCTTCATACTTGCATAATCATAAATGATTTCATGAATTCATAACATACTTGATAGCCCATATTCATCATGAAGTCACTTGACTTGTAAAACATGCACATATCTTGAGAATTCTTAACTTCGCATTTTATTAAACACTTGGTGGGTGTGTAATGCTTGTTCAAAATCATGCAATTCAAGAGTGAAGTCATATGAGAAAACTCAATGCAAATCAAAACACCAACATATTTTAAAACCCTCATGTAAGATACCTTGAAATCCATCATCAAATCTCATAAAAGATCATAGTTTCATAGCTCAAAAGGCCACCAACATATTGTTAAACCCTCATGCAAGATACCTTGAAATCCATCATTAAATCTCAAAATAGATCATAGTTTCATAGCTCAAAACATACATAGTCTCAATAGACAAAACCAACTCATAGTATAAGCTTGAGATAGATAGACATGCATATTTAATCAACATTTCATAAAACCCCAACAACTTTCATGCCTATAATCCATAATAAAAGATATCCATAGATAATACAGCTTGAAAACATGCAATTTTATAAAATAGGAAGATTAGGCTCTATGAGTGAAAGGACCCAATGGATGAAACCCACATACCTAAATTTAGGGATTCCTTGATGTAGACTTGAAGGAGACTTGAAGCTTGAATAAGGTTCTTTAGATCCGGGATTAAGCTTGGGACACTTGAATTTGGATGAAATATTTTGGTAAGTCTTGGAGAGGGTTTTGAGAGCGTCTTGAGTGATATAGAGTTGAAAAATGCTAAGTATAGGTGTTTTTAAGCATAAATGGGAATAGGGCCAAGACTTGAATGCCTTAGGCCAAAACAGGAAAATTATGGAAGTGATAACACTGCTCCACAATATGTCCACATCGTGGGGCCAACGCGAATGCCCACAGTTTTGCAAAAAGTTGGCAAAAATTATTTTTCGTTATGGGTCTTTAAAAATTGGGGTTATGCCCATTTCCCACTCGATTTTGCTCCCTGATCAAGAATATGAAGTTGGATTTTTGATATCACGCATGGATTATGAGATGTATGGAAATTACGATTATGGGTATTTTTGAGGCACATTATGGGGCCTTTTTGGGGAGTTTCAATATCTCCCCCTTGGGAACATTCTTCCCCGAATGTCAAAGAAATGTACATAATAGAAGTAATCATGAATATTTCAGCCCGATATGAATGCAACAAATGCATTTAAAAAAATCTCAACATGAATGTCAAAAATCGCCATAAACTTGTCAAACATAAACATGAATGCATGCAAAATGATATAAGGGTTGAGTTAAGACTTGAAATCATATAGAGGACTTAATTTAGTACCTTTGATTTGAGTAGAGAGGAGTAGGTAGGGATATTGCTTTCTCATGTCCGCCTCGGCTTCCTAGGTGGCACTTTCAACTTGTTGGTTCCTCCAAAGGACCTTGACGAAAACTACATCTTTGTTTCTCAATTCTTCACTTATCTATCCCAAATCTCCACCAAGACCTCCTCATAAGTCAAATTATCTTCTACCACACCCACAACATCAAAGGGCACTATAGCACTTGGGTTACCCACACATTTTTGCAACATGGACACATGGAAGACCGGTCAACTGCACCTTCTCCAAGGCTTCCATGACCAAATACGGACCTAGCGAAGCCATTTCCCCACTTTAAATCACCCAATCAGGGGTCTACAATGCCAACCATAAAGGGCTTCCAAGGGAGCCATACCAATACTTCAGTGGTAGCTGTTGTTTTACGCACATTTGATTAGTGAAAGATATTCATCTCAACTACCCTTAAACTCCAAAACACAAGCTCTAAGCATATCCCTAAGGGTTTGGATAGTCCTCTCGACTTGACCATCCGTTTGAGGGTGAAAGGTCATGCTTAGCTTAACCTTTGTACCAAGACCTCTTTGGAAGGACCTCCAAAAGTGAGAAGTGAATTGAGCACCACAATCTGAAATGATAGACAAGTGCACCTATGCAATTTAACCAACTCATGCATATACAACTTGGCATAATCTTCGACACCATAAGTAGTTTTAACTAGTAAGAAGTGAGCCAATTTGTCATTCTATCAACAACAACCCAAATAGAGTCAAAATATTTCTTAGTCTTAGGCAACCCAACCACAAAAATCCATGTTGATCTCCTCCCACTTCCAAGTAGGAATCTCAATGGCTTGGGCTAGTCCACCCGATATTTGATGTTTGACTTTCACTTGTGGGCAATTGTGACATCTGGATATGAACTTAACAATGTCTCTATTCATACTACCCCATGAATACACCCCCCTCAAATCTCTATACATCTTTGTAGAACCGGGGTGAATAGAATAGGATGAATTATGGGCCTTCTTCAAGATCAACTCTCTCAAATTATTTACATTTGGCAAACACAATCTACCTTGGTACCTAAGGGCACCATCTCCCCCTTGGGAGAAAACCTCCACTTTACCATCTCTTACCAAGGCCTTCAACTCTAGTAGGGGGGTCAAGATCTTATTTTGCCTTTACCTCCTATATCAAGGAAGATTTAGAACAATCAACAACCACTTCACCACCATCATCAACTTCACCCAACCTAACCCCCAATCTAGCCTACTGATGAACCTCTCTAGCCACCTCTTTACCACCATCATCAACTTCACCCAACCTAACCCCCAATCTAGCCTACTGATGAACCTCTCTAGCCACCTCTTTACCACCATCATCAACATGAGTTAGACTACCTATAGATACCTTACTTAGAGCATCGGCCATAACATTAGCCTTGCCAGGGTGATAATGCACACTCATATTATAATCTTTAAGGAGCTCTAACCACCTTCTATGTTTCAAATTAAGATCTTTTTAGGTGAACACATATTGGAGACTCTTGTGGTCGGTAAACACATCAACATAAATCCCATACAAGTAGTGACACCTAATTTTCAAAGCAACCACGGCTGCCGTCATGGGTGGGATAATTCTTCTCATGCACCTTAAGTTGTCTAGAGGCATATGCTACCACCTTTCCATTTCGCATCAAAACACACCCCAAACCAATTCTTGAGGCATCACAATGTACAACTAATCCTTCTAACCCTTCTGGTAGAGCCAAGATAGGAATGGAAATAAGCTTATCTTTCAAAGTTTGGAAACTCTTTTCACACTCATTGGTCCACATAAATTTTTCCTTCTTTTGAGTTAATTTAGTCATAGGAGATGCAACAGAAGAGAAACCATTTACAAACCTTCGATAATAACCCACCAAACACAAGAAAATTCTAATGTTCGATGGAGTCAAAGGTCTATTCCAATTTCTAATCACCTCTATCTTCTTAGGATCCACCTTAATGCCATCGCCCGACACCACATGCCCTAGAAAAGTAACCTCTTTCAACCAAAATTCACATTTTTCATATTTAGCATAAAACCTGATCCACCTTAATGCCATCGCCCGACACCACATGCCCTAGAAAACAAAACCACTTTCAACCAAAACTCATATTTCTCATATTTTGCATACAACCTCTCCTCCCTGAAGATTTGTAACACCACCCTAAAGTGATCCACATGTTCCTCCTCACTATGGGAATAAATTAAGATATCATCAATAAAAACCACCACAAACAAGTCAAGGTAGGGTTTAAAGACCCTATTCATGAGATCCATAAATTTAGTCGGTGCATAAGTCAACCCAAAGGACATAACCACAAACTCAAAGTGCCAATACCTAGTTCAAAAAGCCATCTTCAGAATATCACACTCCCTCACTTTCACTTGGTGATACCTAGATCGAAGATCAATCTTAGAGAAGTGACTAGCCCCTTGAAGTTCATCAAAAAGGTCATCAATCCTTGGTAGAGGGTACTTGTTCTATATGGTGACTCTATTAAGTTACCAGTAATCAATGAACATTCTAAGAGAACCATCCTTCTTCATCACTAACAACACCGGTGCACCTTAAGCTGGCTTACTAGGCCTTATAAATCCCTTCTCTAACAAATCCCTCAATTGATTCATCAACTCCTTGAACTCTGCCGGGGCCATATGGTAAGGGAGAATAGAAATGGGTTGAGCATCAAGAAGGAGGTCTATACCAAAATCTATTTCCCTTTTGAGAGGAACACCGGGAAGCTCATCAAGAAAGACATCAAGAAACTCATTAACCACCGAAACCAGCTCAATAGATTGGAATTTGGACTCAACATCCCTAACCCTCACAAGATGATAGAGACAACTCTTAGAAATCAACTTTTGGGCTTTAAGCCAAGAAATAAATCTACCTTTGACCACTACTGTCATAACCCAAGCCTAGGGTCTAGACGTGACATGTGAACGGGTAACCTGCAGGATCCCCAAACAAGCCTCTTAACATATCAATCACACATCCTTGATTGCTGAAGCAAAATAACAACAACAATAGATATAAATAAGGGAAATAGGACTTAAGGGAAATTTTTGATAGTAATAAATCATAACATAATTACATCACTTGTCTAACAACACCTCTAAACGTAGAACGGGTGGGGTCCAAGATACTTTCTGGGGTCAACCTCATAGTATCAAGAGTTCAACATAAAGACACGACATAAGCAAGAGTAGCATAGCTAGTATCCCTGAACTTGAGGACTCACCAACATGCTTTGAGAGAAATCTTACTAGCCATATGTAGGAGGAGGATAATCTACTGGGGCTTCTGTTCCTACATTGTGACATCATGTAGTCATAGAGTATGCGTTAGTACATTTGAATGTACTAAGCATGTAGGATGCAATGCAAAAAGAGATAGGCAATATAGGCAAAATGCAACATCATAAGCAGTAAACATAGGCAATGGGAAGTATAATAAAAATATGGCATGTATGATCAATGCTTGAAGTAAAACATGCTTGTATTGAACGTATTACATGTGTAGGAAGAGACCATCATCATAGACCAAGCAAACTAGTACTTGGAATCCAAGGCATACCACCCCCTGGAAGGCGATTGAGGAATCTACCCCTCATATTATAATCTTTAAGGAGCTCTAACCACCTTCTATGTTTCAAATTAAGATCTTTTTAGGTGAACACATATTGGAGACTCTTGTGTTCAATTGGTAGTACAGATTTACCACCCCCGACAAAGCGATTGAGAAATCTACCCCTCAATTGGTAGTATAGACTTACCACCCCCGGATAAGGCGATTGAGGAATCTACCCCTCAATTGGTAGTATGGGCTTACCACCCCCCATCAAGGTAATTGAGGAATCTACTCCTCAATTGGTACTATGGGCTTACACCCTCGACAAGGTGAATAAGAAATCTACCCCTTAATTTGTAGTATAGGCTTATCACTCCCTGACTAAGAGATTGAGGTATCTACACCCTAACATGGTAGTATGGGCTGACCACCCCTGACAAGACGATTGAGACTTGACACCCTCTCAACAAGGTGTAGTCAACTTGCAACACCATAGATAATTTTTATGAATTCAATATATAAATATATGCCTTTTATCACCATAAAGTCACTTGACTCACAAGCCATATAATAGATCATCAACAACTAAAGAATCCTTAACCGAACATTTTATTAAACACTTGGTGGGTGTGTAATGCTAGTTCAAAATCATGTAATTCAAGAGT
>DF363894.1:1032-17651 GCA_000787875.1 Solanum virginianum | reverse complement strand
TTGCTTTATCGAAAGGGTTAGATGGGTTTGTGGTTTATTGTGATGCTTCAAGGATTGGTTTGGGGTGTGTATTGATGCAAAGTGGCAAGGCTATATCATATGCTTCTCGGAAACTAAAGGTGCATGAGCATAATTATCCCACCCATGATCATGAATTAGCGGTTGTGGTATTTGCTTTGAAAATATGGCGTCATTAATTGTATAGGGTTCATGTAGATGTATTTACCGACCATAAGAGTCTCCAATATGTGTTCAAACAAAAGGTCTTAATTTGAGACAAAAAAGGTGGTTAGAGCTCCTTAAGGATTATGACATGAGTGTACCCTATCATCCCAGCAAAGCTGATGTTATAGCTGATACTCGGCAATTGAAGGTGCATGAACGTAATTATCCCACCCATGATCTTGAATTAGCGGTTGTGGTGTTTGCTTTCAAAATATGGTGTCATTATTTGATGGCAAGTGTAGCTCACATTGATGATGGCAATAAGGAGGTGGCTAGAGAAGTTCACCAGTTAGCTAAGTTGGGGGTTAGGTTGAATGAAGTTAAAAATGGAGGTGTTGTGGTTATTGATGGTTCCAAATCTTCTTTGATTGAAGAGGGCATATCCAGACAAGACCTTGACCTCGCCTTACTAGAATTGAAAGCTTTTGTGAAGGATGGTAATGTGGAGGTTTTCTCCCAAGGGGGAGATGGTGTTCTTAGGTACCAAGGTAGGTTATGTGTTCCTAATGTTAAAGACTTAAGGGAGTTAATTTTGAAATAGGCACATAATTCATTCTACAATATTCACCCCGGTTTCATAAAAATGTGTAGAGACTTGAGGAAGGTATATTAGTGGGGTGGTATGAAGAGGGATATTGCCAAGTTTGTAGCCAGTTGTCACAATTGCTAACAAGTAAAAACCAAACATCAAAGGCCAGGTGACCTAGAATTTCCTACTTGGAAGTGGGAAGAGATCAACATGGATTTTGTGATTGGTTTTTCAAGACTAGGAAGCACTTTGATTCTATTTAGGTTATCATTGATAAGATGAGAAAGTCGGCTCACTCTCTACCAGTTAAAACAACTTATGGTGCCTAGGTTTATGCCTAGCTATATATTCATAAGTTGGTTGGTTGCATGGGGTACCTTCGTCTATGACTTTGGATCGTGGTGCTCAATTTACCTCTCATTTAGGAGTAACTTCCAAAAGAGTCATGGCACCAAGGTCAAGCTTAGCATGGCTTTTCATCCTCAAACGGATGGCTATACCGAAAGGACAATTCACACTCTTGAGGATATGCTTCGGTCTTGTGTCTTGGAGTTCAAAGGTAGTTGGGATGAACATCTTCCACTCATTAAGTTTTCTTATAACAATAGTTACCACTCTAGTATTGGAATGGCTCCTTTTGAAGCTTTATATGGTAGGCTTTTGAAATGACCCAAAATGTGCCTGAAAATATGCCTCGAAAATATCCATAATTGTAATTTCCATATATTTCAAAATCCATGTGTAGTATCAAAAATCTGACTTCATATTTTTGGTTAGGGGGTAAAATTGAGTGGGAAATGGATAGAACCCCCATTTTAGAAGAACCATAGCGAAATTTCATTTTTGCCAACTTTTCAATTTCTAGTGACTGTCCACGATGGCTCCGCGATGTGGACCAGTCGCAGAACAGTGTTGTGTCTTCCTTAATTTTTCAATTTCGGCTTAACACATTGGGGTCTTGGCCCCATGCCCTTTTATGCATAAAAACATATATACTTAGCTATTTTTCAACTCCATATCATTCAAAACACTCTCAAAACCCTCTCTCACTTAGCCAAATATTTCATCCAAATTCAAGTGTCCCAAGCTAGATTCCAGATCTCAAGAATTTCACTCAAGCTTCAAGTTCTCATTCAAATCTTTATCAAGAAAATCCCCAAATTTGAGGTATGTGGGTTTCAACCATTGGGTCCTTTCACCCATGGTGCCCAACCTTCCTTTTTATGCAAATTGCATGTTTTCAAGTTGTGTAACTTATAGGTATCACTTATTATGCATTGTGAATACAAACTATGTTGGGGTTTTATGAAATGTTGATTGAAAATACATGTTTACAATAGGGGCATGTAAACGTCATCTTCTCCTGATCCTCTAGATCAGTGGTGATCTAGTTATAGCCTGAATATCCATCTACCTATTTCAAGCTTATACTATGAGATGGTTTGTCTATTGTGACTATGTATGTTTTGGGCTATGAAACTATGATCTATTATAAGATTTGATGATGGATCTCAACTTATTTTACATGAGGGTTTTACCAAGGTAATTTTCATATATCTCAAAATTCGTACGTGATATCAAAAATCCGACTTCATATTCTTAATCAGGTGGCAAAATTGAGTGGGAAATGGGTATAACATCTATTTTAGAAGAACTATAGCGAAATTTCATTTTTGCTAATTTTTTAATTTCTAGTGACTGTCAATGATGCCTTCGTAATGCAAACCAATCATGGAGAAGTGTTGTGACTTCCTTAATTTTTTAGTTTCAGCCTAACATATTAGGGTCTTGTCTCCATGCTCTTTTATGCATAAAAACACATATACTTAGCCATTTTTCAACTCCATATCATTCAAAACACTCTCAAAACCCTCTTTAACACTTAACCCAATATTTCATCCAAATTCAAGTGTCCCAAGCTCGATTCCAGATCTCAAGAACTTCACTCAAGCTTCAAGTTCTCATTCAAATCTTCATCAAGGAAATCCCCAAATTTGAGGTATGTGGGTTTCAACCATTAGGTCCTTTGACCCATGGAGATTCACTTCAAGCTCTAAGTTTCCTCCAAGCTCATCTCAAGAAAACCCAAGTTTAAGGTATGTGGGTTTCATCCATTGGGTCCTTTCACCCAAGGATCTCAATCTTCCTTTTTATAAAAATTGCATGTTTTCAAGTTGTATTACTTATGGGTATCACTTATTATGAATTATGAATACAAACTATGTTGGGGTTTTATGAAATATTGATTAGAAATACATGTTTACCTATTTCAAGCTTATACTATGAGATGGTTTGTTTATTGTGACTATGCATGTTTTGGGCTATAAACTATGATCTATTATTAAATTTGATGATGGATTTCAAAATATTTTACATGAGGGTTTTACCAAATGTTGGTGCATTTATTTGCATTGAGTTTTCTCACATGATTTCACTCTTGGGTTGCATGATTTTGAGCTAGCATTACCCACCTGCCAAGTGTTTGATAAAATATCTTGTTAAGGATTCTTGAGTTATTGATGGTCTATTGCATGACTTATGAGTTGAGTGACTTTATGATTATGAAGGGATTGTACGTATGTATTGAATTCACGAAAATTACCTATAGCATTTCAAGTTTACCACACCTTGCTGAGGGAGTGATATGCCTCAGCCACTTTGATGACTCTTCCTACACATGTAATCTATATTCTCAAGTATATGTCTCACAAGCATGTTTTACTCAAGCATTGATCATGCATGCCGTCTTGATTATTATACTTACCCATTGCCTATATATATATATATATGCATTTTGTCTATGTTATCTACCTCTTGTTGCATTGCATCCTACATACTTAGTAAATTCAAATGTACTAACGTATACTCTATGCCTACATGATGTTACCATGTAGGAACCGGAGCACCTCTTGATCATTCTCCCCGTGGCTAGTCTTGGCATATTGGAAAAAGAGCTTCAGTGAGTCCTCAAGTTTAGGGGCATTAGCTATCTTACACTTGTCACTTACTTTCTCTTCATGCTGAACTCTTGATACTATGAGGATGAGCCCGGAAAGTGTCTTGGCCCCTACTTAAATCTATGTTTAGAGGTGTTATTGAAACTAATGATGTAATTATGCTTTGAGCTTGACTCTTCTATGTTTTATGCTAATAAAGACTTCCCTTAGTTCCTTTATTCCATTGTATTCATCTCTGTTATCTATTTTGCTTCTGCGACTAAGGATGTATGTATGATATGCTAAAAGGCTTGTTTGGGATCCCTTTGGGTTCCCATTTGTCGTGTCATGTCTAGGCCCTAGGCTCGGGTCTTGACAACTTTGTAGATCCCCGGTTGGGTGGTTTGATGTGGGCGAAATGGTATTGTTAGGTCTGGACTTGGTTATAGAAGCTTTGGAGAAGGTGAGGTTGATAAGAGAGAGACTGAAGATGACTCAAAGTAGGTAAAAGTCCTACTCTGATGTGAGAAGAAGAGACCTTGAGTTTAATTTTGATGATTGAGTATACTTGAAGGTCTCACCCATGAAGGGTGTGGTTTAGTTCAGCAAGAAAGGGAAATTGAGGCCAAGGTTTGTAGCATCCTATAGATCTTGAGGAGATTGGTAAGGTTGCCTATGAATTGGAGTTTCCTATGGATATGAGCATAGTTCATCTGTTTTTCCATGTGTCTATGTTGAGGAAGTATGTGGGTAACCCAAGTGTTATAGTGCCCTTAGAGGTTGTGGGTGTTTTGGAGGATAACTTTACCTATGAGGAGATCCCAGTGGAGATATTGGATAGGCAAGTGGAAAGGTTAAGAAATAAAGACGTTGTTGGGGAAGATAATCTGACCTATGAGGAGGTCCTGGTGGGGATATTGGGTAGACAAGTGAAAAGGTGGAGGAACAAAGATGAAGCATCCGTCAAAGTCCTTTGGAGGAATCATCAAGTTGAAAGTGCCACTTGGGAAGCTGAAGCGGATATAAAAAAGTGATATCCATAAATCTTTCACTTTACTCAAGCCGAAGGTAACAATTTAAGTCCTACCTATGGTTTCAAGTCTTAAGTTTCAACCCTCACGTCATTTTTGCATGCATACATGTTCATGGTGACAAGTTTTGGTGATTTTTGGATGCATATGCATGAAACTTTTTGAGAATGATGTTTAAGTGCATTTGTTGCATTCATGTAGGGCTGGAAGTCTCATAATAACTCCTCTTACGCATATTCTTTGACATTTGGGGATGAATGTTCCTAAGGGAGAGATATTGTAACACCCCTCATGTGCTTTGGAATGCCTTATAAGTGTATTTCTTGAATATCTCAAAATCCTTGCATGGTTTCAAAAATCCGACTTCATATTCTTGTTTAGAGGGCAAAATTGTATGGGAAATGGGTGAGCATCAATTTTTAGAAGATCCATAGAAAAAATAATTTTTGCTACGAAGACCAGAAATAGTGTTGTGCCCGAGGCACGACACAGTGTAATCTGACCTCCGTGCGGATCAGTGCAAATTTCCCTCATTTTTCCAGCTTTGTCCATGGGCATTTGGGTAATAACCCAATGCCCATTTAAATGTGAAACCCTCCATTCTTAGCCATTTTTCATCTCTAGAACTCATAAAACCCTTTCAAATCCTTTTAAGAACATCAACCAATACTCCATTAAAATTCAAGGATCTCAAGAACAAACCTTGGATTTTAAGAACCCACTCCAAGCTTCAAGTCTTCCTCAAGTATTCTTCAAGAAATTCTCAAGTTTAGGTATGTGGGTTTCATTCATGGGATTCTTCCACCCATGAAGCCAAACCTTGCCTCTTTATCAGATTTCATGATTTTAATGTTGGATATTTTATGTGTAAACTTTATTATGCATTATAAACATGATTTGAGTTTGGGATTCTTCAAGTATTGATTATATATGCATGACTATCTATTGAAGCTTATTGCATGAGTTGATTTATACCTATTGAGGCTATCATGGCATGAACTATGAAATTATGAATGATAGTGAATTTTTAAGATGAATTTCATGACACTCAAATGAGGGTTTGACTACTATGTTGGTGGGTTGATTTGAATGACTTCAAAATAAATTAATTTTACTCCTTTGTATCCTATACTCCCAAATTGCATGATTTTAAGCATGTGTATGCATACACACCATGTTTCAGTAAGTCTACATGATTACAAATTTTATATTGATGAAAGGTTATTACATGATGTACAAGACAAGTGTTTTTATGATAAGTTATGGGCTCCCAAGCATGTATTAAACTCATGAAAAGTATCTATGATCTACAAGTGAACTGTTGAGCTCTTATTCTATATTTTATTCTCATGTAAATTATGAAGCCTACTAGAAGATGTTATGACCTAAGTTATATTCCCCACCCTCTAGTACAAGGCAGATATAGATGAAAGGGTGATGACCTAAGCTATATTTCTCACCCTCATGTACGATTTAACACTATGCATCATCTTATGTTTACATGAAGGGGTTAATAGCCTATACTATATCTCCACTCTTATGTACTATCCAATACCAATTAGAAGGGGTTATGACCTAATCTATATTCCTCACCCTCTAGTACAAGGTATTTGGATGATCTATTCATGCCACTTTATTTTGTTAAACATATTATGCAAGTATGATCATTCTCATACATGTTTTAACCTAAGCATTGATTATACATGTCCTATTGAGCTCATGTCTAACGATTATTATTATGCATCTTGAGTATTATGGCTTATGCTTCTTGTTTTATTGCACCCCCATACTTAGTACATTCCAAGTGCTAATGAATACACTATGCCTACATGATATCACCATGTAGGAACCAGAGCTCTTATTGTTCTTCCTTCTCCATGTGGCTAGCCAGATCATTTGGAGTTAGATTTTGGTAAGTCCTCATATCCGGGGACAAAATCTATTTTCTTTCATGCTTATGTTAAGACTTTATCTTATACTTTTGGATACTTATCTATGAGGGTGAGCCCAGGAGATGTTTTGGCCCCCGCTCCATTCGCAGTAGAGGTGTTGTTGGATATTGAGTTGGTTGTATTAAGGAGCTTGACTCCTCTTATGCTTATGGTATCATTAAAGACTTTACTTAGTCCAGTATTTGCCTCTATGCTCTTTATCTTGATTATTGAGATGGAAGTCCCAAGTCCAATTCCCTTAGACTTTATTGTTATTTGTTGTCTTATTTTTGCTTCCGCAACCAAGGACGTGCTTATAATATGCTAAGAGGCTTGTTTGGGGTCCCTTTAGGTTCCCCATTCTCCATGTCACATCTAGTCTCTAGGCGTGGGTCGTGACATGAAAGATGAGGGAATAGCATGGGCTATATAGATTCATACTTAAATCAACAATATAATATGAAAATCAAGTAAATCCATGAGTAATTTCACATTTAAAGAATATTATCCATACTTAAATCAACAATATAATATGAAAATCAAGTAAATCCATGAGTAATTTCACATTTAAAGAATATTATCCATACTTAAATCAGCCTTTAAAGGGGATATACATATTCAAACCTTCATAATATCAATGCATTTCAACATATTAGGGCTTAAATCACTTTAAGAACATCAATTAAACATAGTCCAAATCTCAATTGAATCAAATAAATAATAATTTAAAAGACTCATCTTCAAAGTAAGCTTGAAATTTCATAAATCAAGAGTAAACGAGTTTGGGGTCTTCATGGTTGAAAGGGACCATGAATCAATCCTACATACCTTAGATAATTAAGAAGAATCAAGAAGAAATTGATTGGAGAAGAAGACCCTTCCTTGAGCTCCAAACTAAATATCCAATGGTACACTTGAGATAAGAGAGTTTGAATATTCTAAGTGTATGGAATGAATTTGAATAAGAATAGAGCAGTATAGGTCTTTTCACACTACAAGAAAATAGGTCTTTAACAAAGGGAAATTCAGTCGCTAAAAATATAAATCCGGTCGTAATTATTCAATAACGACCTACAAAAATCCCGTCGTCACCGGTAATTAAAAGCTTGGATGTTACAAGTTAATTACCGGATTAAATTAGGTCATTAAAAACGCTTGAACGATGACAAAAGTTTGATCGTTATACCTCTTTTCAGCAATCAAATTTTTCCTTCACTAATTGATATTCTAGTTATTAAAATAAAAAGGGCAAGCCCAGTGCACTTCCGAGGAAGGGCTAGACCACAAACATCTATTGTATGTATACCTTGCACTTCTGATAGAGGATGTTACCAAAGTTTGGACCCATGACCATCAAGTCACATGACAATAACTTTACAGTTACTCCAAGTGTCATGACCCAAGCCTAAGGCCTAGATGTGACATGGCAAATGGGAACCCAAAGGGACCCCAAACAAGTTAGCATAAGTACATCAATTATCCAACAACACCTCAACATGGAATGGAGCGGGGGCCAACACACTTTTTAGGCTCACGGTAATAGTATCAAGTGTTCAACATAAAGGAATATCAACTAGCAAGAGTAGTATAGATAGTGTCCTCGGACTTGAGGACTCACCAAAGCTTATCTTTATAGAAGACTTAGGCCCAAGACCTAAAGGCCTTGGATCGGAGCAAGAAAACTAGCCAAAAAAATATCCACTCCCTGCCCCTGGTACGTCGCGCCTGCGGCATGCTTGCTCACTGGAATTCGAATATCATGTATGCATAATATATACATGTCATGACCCAAACTAGGGCCTAGATGTGACACGATGAATATGGAATTCGAAGGAACCCCATACAAGCCTCTTAGCATATCATACACATATCTTTGGTCGCAGAAGCAATTAAACAACAACACGAGAGTAAAATAGGGATAATAGGACTAAGGGAATTCTCTACTAACATAGGAATATAGAGAGTCAAGATTAAAGCATAGATACATCATAATATTGAAACAACACCTCTAAACTTAGAATACAGCGAGGGCCAAGGCACTTTCTGGGCTCACCCTCATAATAATGATAATAGGTAATCCAAATATACAAGATGTAGTCTAAACATAAGCATGAAAGAATATAGATATTGTCCCTGGACATGAGGACTCACCAAAAGCTAACTTGAACAATCCATCTAGCTAGGTGGAGGAGAATCAATAGGAGCTCCGGTTCCTACATGGTGATATTATGTAGGCATAGAGTATGTGTTAGTAAGTTTGAATGTACTAAGTAAGTTGGATACAATGTAGCAAGAGATAGGAAACATAGTCAAAATGCATAATGGTAAACAATAAATAGCATAATAACAGTATGGCATATATGATCAATGCTTAAGTAAATCATGCTTGAGAATAATCATGCATTGCACTAGAGGGTGAGGGATATAACATAGGTCATAACCACTTCTAGTAGGTAATGGGTAGTACATGAGGGTAAAGAGATAGTATAGGTCATAACCCCTATATGTAAGCATGAGATAACGAATAGCACATGAGGGTAGGAAGGTACCATAGGTTATAACCCCTACATGTGAACATGAGATAATACACCATATTGAATCGCATATGAGTGTGAGGTGTACCACATAGTTCATAACCCCTTTATATTAGTATAAGACATTGCATAACATCTAATCATACATGAGGGTAAGGTGTACAACATAGTTCATAACCCCTTCACGTAGATATAAAAAAGTAAATAGTATTGATTCGTACATGAGGATAAGGTATACAACATAGTTCATAACCCCTACATGTAGAAATTCGTCTTGTACTAGAGGGTAAGGCTTATAACATAGTTCATAACCCCTTCTAGTAGGCTTCACAAGAGCATAAACCTTAGCATAAGGACTCAATAACTCATCAACAACCAAGACTTATATAAACCATGTAATTATAAAGTTACTTAAATCATAAACCATGCAATAGACCATCAATAACTCAAGAACCCTAAATCGGACATTTTATCAAACACTTGGTCAGCACATATGAGGATATGTTCAAATCATGCAAAATGCAAGAGTATAGATCATGAAATAGTGAAATTAATGCATCTTAAAGCCATGTAAATCAGCTCACCAATATCATTGTAAAATCCTATCATTAATTGAGAACAATACTCTACCATTCCCAACTTTCTCCAACCTAACTCCCAATCAAGCCAACCAATGGACCCCTCAATATCATTGTAAAATCCTATCATTGGTAACTTGTAAATCATATCAAAACTTCACAATAGTTCATAGATTTCATAGCTTGAATCATGTATAGTCTCAATAGACGAGGATCACTTCATAGTATAAGCTCAAAATAGATATTTATGCATAATCAATAATATTTGACAAAACCCCAACACATTTCATTCTCATATTTCATAATAATAGATACCCATAAGAAATACATCTTGAAATCATGTAATTTTTATAAAATAGGAAGATTGGGCTTCATGGTTGAAAGAGCCCAATGGATGAAACTCACATACCTTAAACCTTGAATTTCTTGAAATTTAGTTGAGAAAGCTGGAAATGGGGTCTTGAAATCCACAACTAGTTCTTGAGTTTCCTTGAATTTGTATTGGCATTTTGATGGAGGCTCTTGGGAGAATTCGAAAGTGTATTCCAATCAGGAGTGAATTTGATCTTTAGCAATACGGTTTAGGTCTTTAGGAAGTATTAATATAGCATAGGAATCCCCAAAAGACCAATAGAAATGTCTAGATTTACGAAATGCCATTATTGAAACGGAATTTGGCAAAAAGATGTATACACCACTGCACATACGAGTTCTACAAAAATGGGCATAACTTCTTCATCCAAACTCTAAATAAGGTGCGTTCAAGTGCGTCGGAAAGCATATTCAAAGAGGTTTAATTTTGTAGGTCATGGGCCACCCAGTGTTTTGTGTGCTATGAGATATGGCCATTTAAACTGGACCCACCTATCGGTGTTTGTGCAAAACTTAGCCAACGGAAATTCCTTTGAACTTGATTTGATATAGGGGAACCACGATGGTCTTAAATGATATAAATAAGCCATGGGCAACCCCTAGACCTTTCTAGCAATAATAGACTGACATAACCATTCGGGACACACATGAATCTTACTAGCAACAAAAGGAATAATGAAAGGAATAATAGAACCTGAATCCATCAAAAGATCCGAAAGTGAGTTTGGGACACTTTGTGTGAAATATTTGTCTAAGTTTTTGAGAAATTATTGGGTAATGTCTTGTATGATATGAAAGTGAAAGATGGCTAAGTATAGGTATTTTTCACATATAGAAGACTTAGGCCCAAGACCTAAAGGCCTTGGATCGGAGCAAGAAAACTAGCCAAAAAAATAACCACTCCCTGCCCCTGGTACGTCGCGCCTGCGGCATGCTTGCTCACTGGAATTCGCTTACTGGAATTCGCTCACTTTCAATTTTTGAATTTTGATACGGTTGCTATAAAATTTGGATTAGACCCATTTTCCACTAAATTTTTTCCCATGAGCAAGAATATGAGTTAGATTTTTGATATCATGCACGGATTTTGAGATATGTAGAAATTACAATTTCGGGCACTTCCGAGGTATATTTTCTGGCACTTTTTGGGGTCATTTCAATATCTCCCCCTTGGGAACATTCATCCCTGAATTTCAAAGAAACGTATATAAGAAGAGTAACTATGAAGAAATCAGCCCACAACAAGAATACAACAATGCGCTTAAACACCATTTTCAAAATCTCAACATAAATGTCAAAATCACCATGAACTTGTCAACATAAATATGAATGCATGCAAATGACATATGGGCTGAAACATAAGACTTGAAATCATAAGAAGGACTTAGTGTGTTATCATAAGGTTGAATAGAATGGAAGAGATACGAATATTGCTTCTCCATGCCTGCTCCGACTCCCCGAGAAATACTTTCAACTTCACGATTCTTCCAAAGGGCCTTGACGAATACCACATCCTTATTGATCAACTTTTCCACCCTTCCATCCAATACCTCCACCGGAACCTTCTCCTAAGTCAACTAATCCTCTATAATACCCACAACCTCAAAGAGTTGTATAGCACTAGAGTTACCAACACATCTCCTCAATCTAGAAGTATAAAGAACCAAATGAACCATATCCATATCCCTAGGTAATTCCAATCTTTATGCAACCTTACCAATTTCTCCTCCAAACCCTATAAGGAACTACAAACCTTAACCCAATTGTCAACCTTAAAAACACATAGTCCACTTGGTACCATAAACCACCATCTTCCCCTTGGGAGACAAACTCCACTCTACCATCCTTTAGCATAAAACTTCCAACTCTAATAAGGTGGAATCGAGGCCTTGCTTAAACTAGACCTCTTCAACCAAAGAAGATTTGGAACAATTGAGAACAATACTCTACCATTCCCAACTTTCTCCAACCTAACTCCCAATCAAGCCAACCAATGGACCCCTCTAGTCATCTCTTTGCCACCATCATCCACATATGCTAGGCTACCCATAGACACCCTACTTAGAGCATCGACCACAACATTAGCCTCACTGAGGGAGGGACAAAACTCGAACCAAAAATCAATCTTAGAGAAGTGACTAGCCCATTGTAGTTGACCAAACAGATCATCCATCCTTAACTATCATATTACAACCTAAGTCCTACACTTATTGGAAGCATGATATGCAAGTAGCCAAACCACCCTAAGACCTCCAACCTATCAAACTAAGTTAAACCCAGATTGCAAGATAAGACTCTATGCAATAAGAACATGGGCAACCCCTAGACCTTTCTAGCAATAATAGACTGACATAACCATTCGGGACACACATGAATCTTACTAGCAACAAAAGGAATAATGAAAGGAATAATAGAACCTGAATCCATCAAAATCAAAATCTTCAACTTACCTTCCTTTGCCTTCCTCTTTGAAGTAGCATGATCAACTAGAAGAGCAAAGAACATTCGTTAGAGGGAAAGACCTTATTTCACTTCTAAAGCACGACATAAACCATGAAGAAGGGAAATATTTCCTAAAAATCCTCATAGCTTCCCATTCATAGTTGTGGCACGCTTCACAACCATGAATAAAATCTAATCAATGCGGTGTATTAGATACGAAGGACTATTTACAACCTAGTGCTCTAATACCGAGTTTGTCATGATCTAAACTAGGGCTTAGATATGACACAGCAAATGGGAAACCCGAAGGAACCCCAAACAAGCCTCTTAGCATATCATACACACATCTTTGGTCGCTGAAGTGATTAAACAACAACACAAGAGTAAAAATAGAGATGACGGGACTAAGGTAATTCTTTGTTAACAAAACAATGTACAAAGTCAAGCTTAAAACATAGATACATCATAATATTCCAACAACACCTTTAAACTTAGAATGCAGTGGAGGCCAAGACACTTTCTGGGCTCACCCTCATAATAATGACAATAGGTAACCCAAATATACAAGGTGTAGTCTAAACATAAGCACGAAAGAAGATAGATATTGTCCCTAAATATGAAGACTCACCAAAAGCTAACTTCAACAATCCATCTAGCTAGGTGGAGGAGAATCAATAGGATCTCCAGTTCCTATATGGTGATATAATGTAGGTATAGAGTATGTGTTAGTACGTTGGAATGTACTAAGTATGTAGGATGCAATGCAACAAGAGATAGGCAATATAGTTAAAATGAATAATGCTAAGCAATAGTTAGCATAATAATAATAATATGGCATGTATGATCAATGCTTAAGTAAATCATGCTTGAGAATAATCATACTTGCATAACTTGTTTAACACAATAAGGTGACACGATTAGATCATCCAAATACCTTGTACTAGAGGGTAAGGGATACAACATAGGTCATAACCACTTCTAATACATAATGGGTAGTACATGAGGGTAGAGAGATATTATAGGTTATAACCCCTACATGTAAGCATGAGATAATGAATAGGATATGAGAGTAGGAAGGTACCATAGGTCATAACCCCTATATGTGAACATGAGATAATACAACATATTGAATTGCATATGAGGGTGAGGCATACCACATAATTCATAACTCCTTCATATGAGTATAAGATATTGCATAACAACAAATCATACATGAGGGTGAAGTGTACAACATAGTTCATAATCCCTTCATGTAGATATAAGAAAGTAAATAGTATTGATTCGTACATGAGGGTAAGGTATACAACATAGTTCATAATCCCTTCATGTAGATATAAAAAAGTAAATAGTATTAATTCGTACATGAGGGTAAGGTATACAACATAGTTCATAACCCCTATATGTAGAAATTGGCCTTGTACTAAAGGGCAAGACATAAAACATAGTTCATCACATCTTCTAGTAGGCTTCAAAATTCACAAGAGCATAAAACTTAGCATAAGGACTCAATAACTCATCAACAACCAAGACTTATGTAAATAATGTAATTATAAAGTTACTTAAATCATAAACCATGCAATGGACTATTAATAACTCAAGAACCCTAAATTGGATATTTTATCAAACACTTGGTGCGCACATATGAGGATATGTTCAAATCATGCAAAATGCAAGAGTATAGATCATGAAATAGTGAAATCAACGCATCTTAAAATCATGTAAATCAGCTGACCAACATCATATTGCTACTTTCCATGAAATCAACTCATGAATACGAAAATAATGCATTAAATCATGTAAATCAGCCCACCAACATCATGGTAAAATTCCATCATGGGTAACTTGTAAATCATATCAAAACTTCACAATAGTTCATAGATTTCATAGCTTGAATCATGTATAATCTTAATAGACAAAGATCACTTTACAGTATAAACTCAAAAACAATATTTATGCATAACAATATTTGACAAAACCCCAACAAATTTCATGCTCATATTTCATAATATCATAAAATAGGAAGATTGGACTCCATGGGTGAAAAGGCCTAATGGATGAAACTCACATACCTTAGACCTTTAATTTCTTGAAATTGAGTTGTGAAAGACTTGAAGCTTGGAATGGGGTCTTGAAATCTACAACTAGTTCTTGAGTTTCCTTGAATTTGTATTGGAGTTTTGATGGAGGCTCTTGGGAGAATTTGAGAGTGTATTCCGATTGGAAAGAGTGAATTTGATCTTTAGCAATAGAGTTTAGGTCTTTAGGAAATGTTAATATAGCATAGGAATCTCCAAAAGACCAATAGAAATTACTGTATTTACAAAATGCCATTAATGAAATGGAATTCAGCAAAAACCCATATATACCCCTGCACATACAAGTTCTATGAAATGGGCATAACTTCTTCATCCAAACTCTAAATAAGGTGAAACCAAGTGCGTTGGCAAGCTAATTCAAAAAGTTTTAATTTGGTAGGTTGTGAGAAACTCAATTCTTTTTGTGTTAAGAGATATGCATATTTAAACGTTACCCACCTACCGGTACTTGTGCAAAACTTAGCCAACAGAAATTCCTTTGAACTTGGCTTGATGTAGGGCACCTATAATGGTCTTAAATGACAGAAATAAGCTTGACTTAGATTTGAATAAGAGCTTGAAACTTGAATGAGTTTCTTGAGATCCAGAAGTTAGTTTAGGACACTTGAATTGGGTTAAATATTGGGCTAAGTGTTTGAGAGAGTATTGGGGAATGTATTGTATGATATGAAAGTCAAATATGACTAAGTATAAGTATTTTTCACGTATGGGAAGACTTAGGTCCAAAACCCAAAGTTCTTGGACAATAATAAGAAAACTGGCCAAAAATATAATCCCTTCGCGCCCCTGGCGTGTCACGCTTGGGGCGAGCTTGCTCACTGGAATTCGGTCACTTTGAAATTTTGAATTTTGATACGATTGCTCTAAAACTCAGGTTAGACCCATTCCTGACTAAATTTTCCCCTTTAACAAGAATACAAAGTTATATTTTTGATATCACACATGAATTTTGAGATATGTTGAAATTATGATTCTGGACACTTCCGAGGCACATTTTTTGGCACTTTTAGGGATCCTTTCAATGCGTTAGTACATTTGAATGTACTAAGTATGTAGTATACAATGTAACAATACATAGGCCTGTATAGTCAAAATGCATAATCATAAGCCATAGATAAGTGTAATATCAATATGACATGCATGATCAATGGTTGAAGTAAAACATGCTTGTAAATCACACAACTTGCATAGTACGTATCATATGTCGGAAGAGACAATAATCAACATAGACCAAGTGAGATAATACTTGGAATCTAAGGCATGTCACCCCCTTATAAGGTGATTGAGGTACTCACCCCTCAACAAGGTAATTGGGCATATCACCCCCCAACTTGGTGATCGAGATACTCATCCCTCAACAAGGTGATTGGGTATATCAACCCCAACAAAGTGATTGAGGTTCCCACCCCTCAATAAGGTGATTGGGCATGTCACCCTACAACAAGGTGATTGAGGTATGTCACCCCTCAACATGGTCATTGGGCATGTCACCCCCCAACAAGGTGATAGAGGCATGTCACCCCCACAACAAGGTGATTGGGCATGTCATCCCCTAAATAAGGTGTGGTCTACTTGCAACATCATAGATACTTTTCATGAATTCAATTCATACATGCAAGCCCTTAATCAATAACTAGAGAATCCTTGTCAAGACATTTTATCAAACACTTGGTGGATACATAATTCTTATTCAAAATCATACAATTTAAGAGAGAAATAGTATGAGAAAACTCAATGTAAATTAACCCACCAAAATATAGTAAAACCCTCATGTAGGATCATAATACTTGTTCAAAATTGCGCAATTCAAGAGTGAAATAAGATGAGTAAATTTAACACAAATTAACCCACCAAAATATAGTAAAACCCTCATGTAGGATACCTTGAAATCCATCATCAAATCTCATAATAGATCATAGTTTCATAACTCAAAACATGCATTGTT
>DF363895.1:0-16449 GCA_000787875.1 Solanum virginianum | reverse complement strand
GTAAGGCAGGAAATACTGTATATGAAATGACAACTCAAATGAAACTATGCATTGATATATGCTAAGGGACCACCTTTAGTTACTTTGTGGGATCATGTACGTTACATTCTTTATATCACTTTACCTTTACTGTAGAATCTGTAACATCTATGCACAGCATACTATAAAAGACCCAGCTGATCAGGGGTAATTGTATAAGGTTCGTCCCTGGCTAGACTCTTCCTTAGCCCCTCGAGCTACCCCCCGTGATAGGATCGTCCCTAGCTAGGTGATTCTTCCACCCCTTTGGGCTACCATATATCTATAAGCGCCTCTTACACCTCTACCACGACTCATAGGTGCTTGTTGACCCCTACTTACTGAAGGAACTGATGATGAAGATGCAATAGCAGATCTGGTATGTTGCACTGTATCACCTATACGCCTCCTCGGACAATCTTTTATTAACCTTTGAGATGATATTTTGGTGGTCACATTATTAGAGCTTTGGAACTGTATATACAACATGTGACATGTAGATAACTACACAAGACAATATGACAATAGAAAGGGTGCGTTACACCAATAATGAAATGCGTATGAGATGAAACAACTTATGGACTTTATTTGGCAACAAAAACCGATGTAAGTTGGTGTCCACATATATATGTAGCTATGAAGTTAACTATGTAGGAGAGCATATAAACATATGATAGAGTGGAGACACAGTCAATAGTCATATCAGAGTTAATAATAAGTAATAAAACTAGCATTAGAAGCCAATAGACACATCTTAGACACCCAAACTTCACATAGAAACAACACCCGGGCAGCAAGCGTGCAACTACAATCCCGATCATATTTTCCCACTGTTTTGCCTTTAATTGTATTTTCTAATGCACATTAATATCTATACATTATGTACACCCTAGTGTATCACCATATCATCCTTATAATAGTCCACAAAATAGGACACACAACAATTCTACGCAACATACAAATGGACAGCATAACGTTACATCCTTTCGCTACTTTTCGACGTCGGTAATTCCAGACCTATCCCAACTTTAACCATACTGTTCTTCACACATTTACACATAATATCAGCCTTCAAACAGTCTAAAAAAAGTACCAAATCAATAATAAAAACATGGAGCAATAGCCATGTATACATCAATCCACAAGTTCCATTCAAGAGCACAATTACGACAACACATAAGACCTTACTATTACGGACTGTAAAAGCAATAAAACAACCTGCTTATACCACTACCAACCCAATATTTGTTAACTACATAAGTAAAACTTCATAATACAGCAAACCAAGAAGATAAACAACTCTTAATTAACAAGAAAAGTACACAGCAACATCAACAGCACATTCTGTCTAGAAATTTCAGCATCAACACAACCAACATACTCTCTTGTTTTTCATAGGTAAACCATACCAAATCCATAAGTACACCTACTTACCTTTAATCTCACGTGTAGGACTTTCCAAAGACGCCTTAAGGTCTCTTAAAGCTGCTTGAAAAACCAACTAAACGTTGAGAGCAAAAGTAGAGGGCAATCTGTTTTTTCCTTGTGTTCTAAGTAGAATGACTTGTGGGAGCTGCTTTGGTCCCCTTTTAAAGAGTCTTTTGGCCGACTTACTAAGGTTCTCTTAGCCTTACATGATAATTTGGTGATGTAATTATTTAATCCATTTCACTTGGGCCTTACGTGTGTGTGGGGTGTTACATAATAATAATCAATAGATAGCATAATAACAATATGGCATGTATGGTCAATGCTAAACATATTTGCAATTCATTCAATTTGTATAGATCATAATACATAAGTGTGGGAAGAGACCTCAACCGACCTAAAATAAGACCAAGCGAGCTACAACTTGGAATTTCAATGATTACCCCTCATTGATAAAGAGGTGGTCTACTTGCCAAGGTAAATCATACTTTACCTTACGGGAGCCAGTACCCTTTCGAAGAAGCAGCCTTCCTTATGGGAGCCCGTCCTATTTTGGAGAGGATTTCATTAGTAACTTCACCTTAAGGGAGCCCGTCCCTTTTTTGATTAAGTAGCCTTTCTTACGAGGACCCGCCCCATTTCAGATTAGGCATTTCATAGTAGAGTATACTAAATAGATCCACTAGCATAGCAAGGGTATAACATAGTCCTATGGTGGCACATAGTTCAAAGAAAGAAAGCAAACCCTCCATCCATCGGTACTAAGTCTAATCCCATGGAATATACAAGATAATCATAGCTTTAATAATTAGCAAAAGCTTCAAGGAAAGAGAGCAAACCCTCCATCCATCGGTGCTGAGTCTAATCCCACAGAATATATAAGGTAATCATAGCTTTAATAATTAGCAAGAAGCATAGCAACATGACATGAGTAGCTCTAAAACATCCTTGACCTCTAATGGTGAGCCCAACTTCAAACATAAGAATAGTTCATCATCACATTACCCTTGCTTCAACATCAACATTAAAGGGGCTCACAAGAGGTGAAATCTTTAAGAAAGGGCTTAAACCCGGCTTTACAACATCATCAACATTTCCACGAGTAAAACATATCTTTAGAAAGCTCAAAATTATCATAGAGTTACTTGAATAATAAATCAACTAATAGATCATCAAAAAACTTAAAGAATCCTTAAAAAGGCATCTTATCAAAAACTTGGCGGGTGTGTAATGCTAGTGTAAAACCATGCAATTCAAGAGTGAAATCATGCAAATAAATCTAATGTAAAACCATTAATCAATACCTAGTAACACCCTCAAGCAATATACATCAAAATCCTTCATCAAATCTCACAATGGATCTTAGTTTCATAGCTCAAAACATGCTAAAACAATCACCATTTCATAAACCCCAACATAGTGTACAAGAATTTTATAGTAGTAAAACCCATAAGTAAATCAACTTTAAATCATGCAATTTTATGTAAAAGGAAGCTTGGGCATCATGGCTGAAAGGAACCCATAAAAGAAACCCACATACCTTAGCTTTGGAGAATAACTTGATGAAGATTGGAAATGGAGACTTGAAGCTTGAGTGCAATCATCAAGATCCGACAAGGTTTTTGGCACTTGAATTTTGAGAGAAATATTTGTCTAATTGTTTGAATGAGTATTGGGAATCTCTTGTATGATATGAAGGTAAAATATGACTTAAGTATAAGTATTATCATGTATGGGAAGGCTTAGGCCCAAGATCCAAAAGCCTTGTACCAGAACACAAAAACTAGCTAATTTTAACACACTGGGTGCCCCTAGCGTGTTGCGCCTGGGACGCGATTCTTCTCTAGAAGTTGCAAATTTTGAAAATCAAAATTGTGAATTGTTCGCTCTAAATTCGGGGTTAGACCCATTTCCCACTCCAATTGAGCCCCTGATCAAGAATATAAAGTCAAATTTTTGAAATAATACACAAATTTTGAGATATATGGAAGTTATGATTTCGGGCATTTCAAACGCACATTTTTGGACACCTTTTGGGATCGTTTCAATATCTCCCCCTTGGAAACATTCATCCCTGAATGTCAAAAAAATGACATAAGAAGAGTGATCATGAACAAATCAGCCCCAACAAGAATGCAATAATACATCTAAAACACCATTTTCAAAATCTAGACATAAGTGTAAAAAATCATCATAAACTTGTCAACATAAAAATGAATGCATGCTAATGACATAGGGGCTGAAACATAAGACTTGAAATAACAAAAAAAGGACTTGACCTGTTATCATAAGCTTGAATAGAATGAATGAGATATGGGTACTGCTTTTCCATGCCCTCTTCGGCTCACCAAGAGAGACTTTCGACTTAACGGTTCTTCTAAAGGGCCTTGACGAATACCATGTCCTTATCAATCAACTTCTCTACCCATCCATCCAATGTCTCCACCTAAACCTTCTCTTAAACCAACTTATCCTCTACAACATCCACAATCTCACGAGTTCTATAGCACTAGAGTCATCACCATATCCCTTCAACCTAGAGCATGTAGAACTAGACAAACCATAACTATACCCATAAGCAACTCTCATTTGTATGAAACCTTACCAATCCTCCTCTATGCTCTATAAGTACTCATAACCCTAAATGCATTGTCAATCTTAATCATACATAGTCCATTTGGTACCATAAACCACTGTATCCCCCTTGGGAAGCAACTTCCACTCTACCGTCTTTCACCCAAAACTTCCAACTCTAATAAGGCGAAATCAAGGCCTTGCTTAATCTAGACCCCCTCAATCCAAAAGAGATTTGGAACCATCAAGAATGCTACAGTACCATAGTAAACCTCTTCCAACCTAAGTTGTAACCTCTTGTCACCATCATCAACATATGCTAGGCTACCTAGAGCACCGACAACAACATTAGCCTTACCGGGGAAAAAAGTGATGCACACTCACATCATAATTCTTCAAGAATTCTAACCACCTTCTTGTTATCTTCTATTCACACCGAATCATATTTAGCAAACAAACTTTCATCATCCAAGACTTGCAATACTACTCCCAAATGATTCATAAGCTCTAATTAAATCAATGTACTACCACTAGAGACTACCACAAACTTGTCATGGTAGGGTTTTAAGACCCTATTCATGCAACCCATAAACATAGCCAATGCATAAGACAACCAAAAAACTCCACCAATACCCAAATGTTCACTCCTAGCCCAAAAGGACACCTAGGGACATAACCTACCCTCATCCCCACTTGGGGCAAAACCCGAACCACAATTCAATCTTAAAGAAGTGACTAACCCATTGTAGTTGACCAAATCAATCGCCTATCCTTAGCCATCATAATACAACCTTATAGGTCCTACACTCATTGGAAGCATGATATGCATGTAGCCAAACCAACTCAAGACCTCCAATCCATCAAACTAAATTCAACCAAGATCATAAGACAAGACTTTATGCAATAAGAACATGGAGCAACCCCTATAAGCCTTCTAACACCAACAGATCCATATAACTAAGTCTTACTAGCAACAAAGGAATAATGAAAGAAATACCAACTCCTGGAACCATCAAAGCATGCACAATAAAATCAAGGAAAACCTCTAACTTACCGGTAGCATCATCAGGCATCTTATCCCTTCCTTGCCTTCTTTGAAAAGCATAGAACCTATTTTGCCTAGGAGCATCCCTTTGTCCTTGAGGGCGACCATCTCTACCTTTGGTTTGAGCATGGGACAATCAATAACCTAGTGACCCATTTCACCATATTCAAAGCAAGCACTAGAGTTCCTCCAAAATGTGCCACCATGGTTTTTCCTACATATAGGGCACTTGGGCTTGGGACCTCCATTATTACCACCATGGTATCTTGGGTCATCATTAGAAATCCTTCTATTAAGATCATTGGAAGACCCTTAGCCTTGATGGAACCAACCATCCTTGGAACCTTAGAACTTACCATCAATACGGGCCCTCTTAGCCTCTTTATTCCTCCTCTTCCTCAACTTTCCCACTTCTAATTGCTCAGTATATGTCATCAAATGGGACAAATCCATGTCTCTAATCAATATAGAGGACCGACACTCCTCATTCACAAAATCGGGCACGCCCATCATGAACTTGTTCATTCTAGACCTTGGGTCGACAACCAATTGTGGAGCATATCTAGAGAGTTGGTTGAATTTGAGGTCATACTCCCTCACACTCATAGATCCTTGTCTCAAGTTCAAAAACTCTATCATCTTGGCCATCCTAAGCTCAAGAGGGAAGAACCAATTAAGAAAGGTCGTCTTGAACTCCTCCTAGAGAACCACATCGTTGACCCCTTTCTCCTCCTTGCATGTGTGAACCATATTTGTGCCACCCTCTATAATAGATAGCACCTTATATACTTCATCAATGAACTCTTGAGGGTCCTCATCCACCTTTGACCCATAAAATTTTGGTGGATTCATCCTTGTGAAGCCTCTCACCCGAGATGTTAAAGTAGGAGCATGAGGAGCTTAGGCCCCTTGATTGGCTTGATTAGTCACAACTTGGGGAAGCATAGTGAGAGCATCCTGGAACCCTTCATCGGTCAATTCCCCTCGAGTATGCTAACTCATCTTCCTCTTGTATTAGGCATGATCTAACATATCAAAAACAATCGTTAGGGGGGAAATAACCTTACTTTAACTCTATAGAATGACTTAGAACATGAAGAAGGGAAACATTTTGAAAAACGCCTCATAGCCTCCTACTCATAGTAGTGGTGCACAACACAACCATGAATAAGACTAATTGATGCAGTGTATTGGAATACGAGGATCTAACAACCTAATGCTCTGATACCATCTTTGTTATGACCCAAACCTAGGGCCTAGACATGATCGATAAATGTGGAACCTGAAGGAACCCCAAACAAGCCTCATAGCATATCATTATGCATCCTTGGTCACTGAAGTAATTAAAGTGATAATAAGAGATAAGCACAAACAAGGGGAATTGGGACTAAGGGTAAACTTTCATATCATGAACATCAAGAAACAAGAGAGTCAAGGCTCATAGTACAGATACATAACATGTTCAACAACACCTCTAGACATAGAACTTCGCGGGGGCAAAAACAAGCAACAGGGCTCACCATCATAGTAATGACAATAAGTATCCCAAAATATACAAGTTATAGTCTAAGCATAAGCATGATAGAAGCTAGATATTGTCCCCGAACATGAGGACTCACCAAAAGCTAACTTGAACAATCCGTCTAGCCACGTGGAGGAGGAAGGTGATCAAATAGAACTCCGGTTCCTATATGGTAACATCATGTAGGCATAGAGTATACGTTAGTATGTTTGAATGTACTAAGTATGTGGGATGTAATGCAATAAGAGATAGAGAACATAGTCAAAATGCATAATAATAATCAATATATAACATAATCACAATATGACATTATGATCAATGCTAAAGTAAAACATACTTGCTATTTATTTAATTTGTATAGATCATAATACATAAGTGTAGAAAGAGACCTCAACCGATGTAGAATAAGACCAAGCGAGCTACAACTTGGAATCCGATGATTACCTCTCACCAGTAAAGAGGTGATCTACTTGCCAAGGTAAACCATACTTCACCTTACAGGAGCCTGTCCCCTTTAGGAGAAGTAACCTTCCTTATGGGAGCCCATCCCATTTTGGAGAGGATTTTATGAGTAATTTCACCTTACGGGAGCCCGTCCATTCTCGGATTAAGTGGCCTTCTTTACGGGGGCCTGCCCCATTTCATAATAGAGCGAACTAAATGGATCCACAAGTATAGCAAGGGTATGATATAGTCCTATGGTGGCACATATTTCAAGAAAAGAGAGCAAACCCTCTATCCATCGATGCTAAGTCTAATCCCACAAAATATATAAGATAATTATAGCTTTAATAATTAGAAAAAGCATAGCAACATGACACGAGTAGCTCTAAAACATCCTTGACCTCTAATGGTGAGCCTTACTTCAAACATAAGAATAGTTCATGATCACCATTACCCTTGCTTCAACATCAATATTAAAGGGGCTCACAAGAGGTGAAATCTTTAAGAAAGGGCTTAAACCTGGCTTTACAACATCATAAACATTTTCACGACTTAAACATATCTTTAGAAAGCTCATAATCACCATAGAGTCACTTGAATCATAAAATAACCAATAGATCATCAAAACTTAACGAATCCTTAAAAAGGCATTTTATCAAACACTTGACGGGTGTGTAATGCTAGTGTAAAACCATGAAATTCAAGAGTGAAATCATGCAAGTAAATTCAATATAAAACCATCAATCAATACTTAGTACCACCCTTATGCAATATACATCAAAACCCTTCATCAAATCTCATAATAAATCCTAGATTCATAGCTCAAAACATGCTAAAACAATCATTATTTCATAAACCCCAACATAGTGTGCAGTTTATTTCATAATAAGTAAGACCCATGAGTAAATCAACTTTAAATTATGCAATTTTATGTAAAAGGAAGCTTAGGCATCATGGATGAAAGGAATCCATGAAAGAAACTCACATACCTTAACTTTCGAGAATAACTTGATGAAGATTTGAAATGGAGACTTGAAGCTTAGATGAAATTCTTAAGATCCAGAAAGGTTTTTAGCACTTGATTTTTAGAGAAATATTTGTCTAAGTGTTTGAATGAGTATTGGGGAATGTCTTGTATGATATGAAAGTAAAATATGGCTAAGTATAAGTATTTTTACGTATGGGAAGGCTTAGGCCCAAGAACCAATAGACCTCAATCGAAACATAAAAACTAGACAATTTTAATACACTGGCGTACCCCTGGCGCGTCGCGCCAGGGGCGCGATTCTTCTCTAGAAATCGCAAACTTTGAAAATTAAAATTGTGAATCACTCAATCAAAATAAGAGTTAGACCTATTTCCTACTCCATTTGACCTCCTGATCAAGAATATGAAGTCAGATTTTTTAAATAACACACAAATTATGAGATATATGAAAATTACGATTCCAGGCATTTTTTAGGCACATTTTTGGGCACTATTTGGGGTTGTTTCACATGATTTGATAAATTCATGTATTTTATGCTAATTTAGAACTTTTTCTGTTACTCTATGTTAGATTGTAGATTAATTGGATTAAAGGATAGATATTGTGCACCTCAACACAGGCTAAAAGCCTAAGTTGAGGGTGAATAGTGTAAGGGTAAAGCAAAAAAATAAGCGGGTAAGTTAAGAATACAGAGAAAAAGGAGAAAAATCATGTACTAGGTGCACGAAAAATAAAAGATGCCTTAATTTAGAGGTAAAAAGCAAAATAAAGTATGAAAATAAGGCAAAAAGCTGAAAAACAAAAATAAAGCACCCAGAAAAGCTTGAAATAGGAAAAAAGGAGAATAAGGTGAAAGTAACCAAGTTGGTAGGGCAAAGTGTAGAAAAACATAGTTTCAAGGAGGGCCTTTAGTCACTATTTTTTTGAAATACCATACCAAAGCCCCCTGAGCCTACGTTACAAGCCAAGAAAGTCCTAAAGTGATCTAGTCTAATTAGTTGAAAGTCTAAGTCATGAGTATAGAGGCAAGCCTATTATATTAGTCATTATGCATGAATATCTCTTATGAGAGTGAGCGTTTTTGCATAGTCCAAGGTCAAACATGAAAACATCATTGAGTGTCAGATATGGGACTTCTTTCTATGAGGGCACTTGCATTGCATTGTTAGTATTAGACTTGTTCAATGATTGTGGACTATTGATAACCCCTTGCTTGTCATAGTTATGTTGTCACATGCACTAGTTGCCTTGGTATACTAAATAGCTATCTGATCCTATTTTGAAAAGTTGATGCGGGTATCTGAGTTTGAGATGTATGTGATATATGCTGCTGAGTAGAAGTCTATGTTGTACTATATTATCTATATAGATTGAGTCCATCACTTGAGGACAAGCATCAATTTTAAGTTAAGGCTATCGATGTACTACCATAATACAACACTTTTGATGCTTAAAATATAGGGTTTTATGTGTTCTGAATGCGATATTTGTGGGTTTTATTTATTTTTGTGTTTAGATTTACAGGATTATAGGTTGGCCATGATTTGGGGAAGAATTGCAAAAGTTGTTGATTTTTACTATTATACGAGTCATTCTACAGATCTTAGAGCATTTCACGAGTCGTAGATAGGTTTTGTGAGGATTTCTAGTGAGGGGTAATTTGTTGAATTTAAAGTTTACAAATATGCAAATGAGTCATGAAGCAGTTTACGAGTTGTAGAATACCTTTCGTGCCCTGAGAATCAGAGAAGTAGACCTCTAGGAAAGTTATCAGATAAACCACCTTTACGGATCATAAACCACTTTATGAGTCATAATGGAGTTTTGTAGAAGTGAAATCCAAAATTTGAGCAGCTGATTATGAGACGTAGAAGACATTATGAGTCGTAAAGTTCTTTCGTGGAGTTTGCCGACCAGTTTTCCTAATTTTTTTAGGACTTGTTTTTAATTATTATAAATAGGTTTTTTAGGTTATTTTTCTAAAGTTCTCATCAGTTCACATCAGTTTTGTGTAGTTTAGGCTAAGTGCTTAGAGAACTCAATATTCTTAGAGAGAAAATTGTGAGAGAGCCTTTGAGAACACTTGTACTTTAATTCAATCTTCAAGCTTGTGATTTTCATTGACTTTGGATTTGCTTGTTCTTCATTCAATTTTGTAAGTCTTTAGTTATGTCTTCTCTACTCATAATATCTTTATCTGCACATAGCATGAGAAGCTAAATCCACAACTAGAATTATGGGAACCATGAAGAACTGACAAAGTAAAATCGAATAATTCACTATTTTTGGAAGGTGTATATGCATGTATTAATTAACTCTCTTTGTTTTGCATATTTTCTAGTAGTGGCAAAAATTAGAACTCGTCTAGTGTTAATGACTGGACGAAGGTAGTAATGAATAAAAAAAGAGATTAATTTATAGGATTCGATTGATGTGTTCTTATCTAATCAACCAAACTAGGCCAAGGGTAGGTTGTACTAGGACTAATAGGTAATGGTTAGTAATACACACTATGGAGATGGGCCAAGTCGCATAGTGAAATTTGCCTCTCACCTTTGACCAAAGGTCTTGATTAACTTAAATTACCATCTTACATGCTATAAGCTAGACAAAAATTATGTTATCCAGTGACACTAAGTTGGGGAATCATGGGAAACACAATATCCTAATTACTCTCTATTATAGATTTTTCTCTCATGATAGTTAGTTAGTTTATTTTTCTCATTGATTATTGCAAACCCCCCAGGTGAATTGAGTCGTTTAACTACTCGAATTGCATATTGGTGAATTTGTCTTGAGTCTACTTATTCCCTGTAGGATCGACCCTAACCTTGATTAGGTTCCATATCTTGATAGCGACCGCTTTATCCTCTAAAAGGAGGTGTAACTTGGACGACATCAATATCATGAGCACCAATAAATCATAATTTTTATCAAAATCAAGTCATAGTATGACAAGTAAGCAACAAGTAGTCTCCCGATCATCATATCTCAGTAATATGCTCTCATAGACAATATTATAGGTTAGGATACATACCTGTCTCACTGCAGCAACCCATAATCGGCCCTTATCAGGCCTTCCCTAGAATCAATCATACCAGAACATTCAAAACTATAGTATTTATCTATAATAACTCACAATACAATCCTATCACAGCACATACTAGACATATAGGGCATAGTTAATATGTACCATACATCTCAGTTCAACATCCATATAATTACACCTAGTCTAAGGGTAGGGAAAATCCTAGCCTGCCTACTGCCAACGTCTCTAAATTCGAATCATTGCAGTCAAGCCTTTTCTCTCCGAATGACCTCTCAATACTATTCAACTATTAAAGATACAATTCCCCATGTTAACACTTTCAATCAACTGTATTATCTTGAGAAAGGAATCAAAATAGGTGAAAAGTGCCTAAAATGAGAAAAATAGGAACTATGCCTGAAATCTTGAATAAAAACCCAAAAATGTTCCCCTCGACAACGCAAGTCTACAGCAAAAAATATGATCCAAAACGGACCATAGAAGACCGAGAAAAGGCCCAAAACAATGAAAAACTTTATCGGAAGATCCTTTTCAAAAATTTTTTAGTCGAAACTCTCAAAAATCGAAAAATTATAGCCAACACCTAGCTTATCACGACATTCCTCTCTGAACGTAGAATAGTTTAGGCTCAAATTTCATTCAATTTCGTCGAGATTTGGTTACGAAATCAACATGTAAAGTTTTCACCAAAATCGAGAACAACAGCAGCTAAAACAATAATCTTACCTCAAATTACATCCCGAATCATGAAACTAACTTCATCACGACGTTTCTTCTGAAATTTTGAGTCACATGGACCTCTAAATTGTCAAAATTGGACTTGAAATAAGGGAGATATCACTAATTAAAGTTGCATTTGTTTGCATGCCATTTCTGGAAAAACAATTTCCAGATATACCTATTTTTTTACTGCCTCTGCCACATGGCAACACCTGACTGGGCCATGTCATCAGCGCCTCAACTTTTACAGTAACCACTCAAACTTATATTCAATGCTCCGGCCTTATCCAGAGTTGGAAAATACTATTTATATATCAAATCTGATTGGAACCAACATTTCAGACTCAACGATATAGTCAAAATTCTCATCGGAGGTCATTTTATTCCAATATGGATCCCATTCCCTAATATCAACATCTACCAAAGGGACCAACATACCCAAAAGCCCTAGAAACCAAAAGAAAGGTCCTCCTGGATCAAACAAGATATTTTGGATTCAATGGTGTGGTAAGAATTCCCGACGGAGCATCCTACGAAAAAAGAGGGTCCCACTTCTTTCCGGCTAATTTTTGCTAAAAGAATTGAGGGGGTAAAAATGCAACCGGATGACCTTGACAATTGGTGACGGGTCATTTTAGACTGTTTTTGACATTCCAGAGTTGACTATGCCATCAGATTTTCATTTTGAGCGCATTTAGCTGGGTTTAAACAGAAATGCACTTTTTAGCTTCCGATTAAACTTATTTTGCAACTTTTTGCTCAAAATTAAATTTGAACACTCCGTCCTTGAACCAACCTCCCTCCTACCACACATTGGCCATTCTATAACTAACAGGGTCTTCAGAATCCCATTTTGAAGCCATTTACCAGAGTTTTGATAGAATTCTCATTTAAGCAGCTTTAGCTTCTTGCTGACTTGCAAACTTGCACAATTCTCAAATAATAATAATAGTAGTAGTAGTAGTAATAATAATAATAATAATAATAATAACAACAACAATAATAATAATCTTAATAATAATAATAATAACAATCTTAATAATAATAATAATAATAATAATAATAACAACAACAACAACAACAACAAGAACAAGAATAATAATAATAATAATAAGAATAATAATAATAATAATAACAACAACAACAATAGCAACAACAACAACAACAACAACAACAACGACAACGACAACGGCAACGGCAACAATAACAACGACAACAACAACAACAAGAACAACAACAAAAATGACAACGATAATGACAACCACAACAACAACGACGACAACAAAAATGATGACAACAACAACAACGACAACAACAACAACAACAACGAGAATAATAATAAGAATAATAGTAATAATAATAATAATAATAATAACAACAACAACAACAACAATAACAACAACAATGACAACAACAAAAATAAGAACAACAACAAAAATAATAATAATAATAAGAAGAAGAAGAAGAATAACAAAAACGACGACGACGACAACAACAACAACGACAATAACAACAACAACGACGAGAACAACGAGAACAACAACAACGACGACGACGACGACGACAATATCAACAACAACAACAATAACAACAACAATGACAACAACAACAACGAGAACGACAACAACAACAATAATGACACCGACATTAAAAAAGACAATGACAACAAAAATGACAATGATAACAACAACAACAACAACAATGACAACAATAATAACAATAATAAAGGTAATTTCAAAATAACAAAATAATTAACGAACAAATTTTAAAAATTAAGAATGTTAAAGATATGCCATTATTTGGATAAAATTGAAAATAAGCTCATTTATTTTTTAAATTTTTTTAAAATACCTATTTTAATCAAAAGGCAATCCAAAAGAGGTCATAGATCGATCAAAATTGGGTGTCAGTGTTTCTAATGATAGTGAATTAAAGAAGTTGATATTGCAAGATGCTCATAACTCTTCTTATTCTACTTATCATAGTACCATGAAAATGTAAAGAGATTTGAAGGGGATCTATTGGCGGAATGGAATGAAAAAGGACATTGCTCGATTTGTGTTCAAGTGTGTCAATTTTCAACAAGTCAAAGTTGAGCATCAAATGCTGGGTAGCCTATCCCAAGATATTGATAATCCTACTTGAAAGTGGAAAGAAGTCTACATGTTCTAGTAGGGTTGCCAAGGACTAAAAGCATTTTGACTCCATATGGGTGATATTGGATTTTATGACAAAGTTGGCTCATTTCTTACCGATCAAAATGACATTTAGTGTCAAAAATTATACTTATTTCATGTATATCCGAGAATTGGTGAGGTTACATGGGATCCCATTATCCATTATATCGGAATGTCGTATTCAATTCACCTCTCATTTTTGGAAATCTTTTCATAAGGGACTTGGTACTAAAGTGAAGCTAAGTACCATTTTTCATCCCCAAACCGACGGGCAAGCCAAGAGGACTATTGTCACCTTGGAGGATATGTTGAGTGCTTGTGTGTTGGAATTCAAAGGGAGTTGGGATGAGCATTTCCCTCTTATTGAGTTTGCCTACAATAATAGCTTCAATGCAAGCATTGAGATGACACCATTTAAGGCATTGTATGGTAGAGGGTTTAGATCACCTATTGGGTGGTTCAAAAGGGGTGAGGTGGCATTGCTAGGACTGGACTTAGTCATGAATATTATGGAGAAAATTAAAATCTTAAGGGAAAAGTTGCAAGCAACCCAAAGCTGGCAAAAGTCCTACTCTAATGTAAGGAGGAGGAACCTTGAGCTCCAAGTTGGTGATTGGGTCTATTTGAAGGTGTCTCCTATGAAAGATATGATCTAATTTGGTAAAAAGGGGAAACTAATCCCTATGCATGTAGGGCCTTATAAGGTGGTGAGAAGAGTGGGAAAAGTACTATATGAGTTAGACCTACCTAATGAAATGCATTTAATCCATCTAATTTTCATGTGCCAATGTTAAAAAAGTTCATAGGCAATCCAAACTCCATAGTTTCCTTGGAAGACGTGAGCATCAAAGAGAACTTCAGTTATGAAGAAGTACTGGTTGAGATTCTAGACCGATAAGTGAAAAGGCTAAGGAATAAGGAAGTTGCATCTGTTAAAGTGCTTTGGAGGAATCATCAAGTTGAGAGTGCCACATGGGAAGCAGAAACGGATATGGTGAAGTGTTACTCATATCTATTCCACTCTACTCAAGACTAAAGTATTAAGATATTCTTTCCTAAAGCCTCAAATTCCTTGCATTTTAGTTTTGCATGATGCATACACTCAGTTTTATGTTTATGGACTATTTTGTGACATGCTTTGAATATAGATTTTGAAAATTATATGAAATGATATTTAAATGGCATTTTACATGCATATTGCGTTGTTAGCTAATGTTTAACTCCTTAGAACCTCCCTTTAAGTACATTCAACGATGAATGTTCCCAAGGGGGAGATATTATAATGACCCTTAGTATAGAAGCCTAGGAGTGTAGAAAAGTTAGACTGAAAAATTACCAGGGTCAATTCACGAGGTCGAGTCCACGACCCATAGATGGAACCATGAGCCATAGGTTTGGCCCGTGAACATTAACTTCAGGAAAGGGAAAAAGTTTCCAAGTGTGGGGTAACCCATGTACCCATTGACAGCCTGTATATCATTTGATGGCTCATAGATAGGGTAGTAGGTCCATAGACCATTCTATAGCCCATAAGAAGCCTTCATAGAAAGGGGCCCAGAGAAGTGAAATTTTGCTAAGTGTGGAAGGACTTCATAAGTCCAGCCACAACTTGTAGACCAAACGACTGCCCATAAGAAAGGGTTTCATGGTTTGGGTTAGCCAACATTTTCTAAAGATTAGAAAAGGAGAATATGACGACTAGGACTACGGTCCATGTTTCAAACTACGGCCCATAATCAGGATCTCATAGATGGGATCTGGCAGTTTTAGTGAACGCATATTTGTCCTTTCCGCCAAATCTAATTCTAAATCATGTTGTTTTAAGCACTCTAAGGGCCCAAATCAGACCTTAAAGCCTATGTATTCCTCATTTTTTTCATTCTCCTATTTTCAAAAGTTCTATGTATTTTTCCCCTCTTCAAGAACAAGCTAAGAAGGCTAAGGTTTCAAGGGGATTCTTTCACAAATAGCGAATCCCTTTCTCCGAAGCTTCACCAAGATATGTGATTTTGATTTGTGGGCTTCCCTTCACCCACAAAGTCCTACATAATGTCTTTATACCTTTTCTTTAAGTTCCTTAAAATTACGATGCATGCTAATGATTATTTTATGATATTTCATGATATTAAATGATCTCAATGATATCCTATGATGTCTTACTAAGTATTTACATGTATTTAAGTTAATGATGATAAATCCAACGATGGGTATTTGGAATGATAAAGTGTGGATGGTTTTAGATGTTTTATATAAGCATATTTTCCCCTTGTTTTATCATGTTTCAACTTAAGAAGTTAGCCCAATAAGTTTTAAGTTAAGTTTTACATTTTACATGATGATGATTAGGGTATTAAAGCAAAGTTTTAAAGCTATGATTTGTCAAAGATATAAGTGTGTTGACAATTGCCTTAAAAGATGTTTAAGAAGTTCCCTAAGTGTTAGGATCCACATTTTGGTACGTTGGATTAATTATGAGCCAAGAAC
>DF363896.1:11879-32474 GCA_000787875.1 Solanum virginianum | reverse complement strand
CCCCATGCCCACTTATGCGTAAAAACACCTATACTTAGCTATTTTTCAACTCTATATCACTCAAGATTCTCTCAAAACTCTCTCTAACACTTAACCAATATTTTATCAAAATTTAAGTGTCCCAAGCTTAATTTAGGATCTCAAGAACTCTATTCAAGCTTCAAGTCTCCTTCAAGACTATATCAAGAAAACCCAAGCTTAAGGTATGTGGATTTCAACCATTGGGTCCTTTCAACCATGATGCCCAACCTTCCTATTTTACGAAAATTGCATGTTTTCAAGTTATATTACTTATGAGTATTACTTATTATGGATTATGATTATAAACTATGTTGGGGTTTATCAAATGTTGATTGAAAACACATGTTTACCTATTCCAAGCTTATACTATGAGATGACTTGTCTATTATGACTATGCATGTTTTGAGATATGAAAAATATGATCTATTATGAGATTTGATGATGGATTTCAAGATATCTTACATAAGGGTTTTACTATGTGTTAGCGGGTTGATTTACATTAAGTTTTATCATATTATTTTACTCTTGAATTGCATGATTTTAAACTAGCATTACACACCCGCAAAGTGTTTGATAAAATGTCTTGATAAGAATTCTCGAGTTGTTGATGGTCTATTTCATGATTTACAAGTCTAATGATGTTATGAAGATATAGGATTATATGTATGCATTGACTCTAGGGAAAGTATCTATGGTATTGTAAGTTGATCACACCTTGTTGGGGGTGGCATGCCCAATCACCTTCTTGATGGGGTGACAAGCCTCAATCACCTTGTCGGGGGTGGCATGCCCGTACTACCACATTGAGGGGTACGTACCTCAATCACCTTATTGAGGGGTGGCATGCCCGTACTACCATATTGAGGGGTATATACCTCAATTGCCTTGTCGGAGGGTGGCATGCCCGTACTACCACGTTGAGGGGTATATACCTTAATTACCTTGTTGGGAGGTGGCATGCCCATACTACCATGTTGAGAAGTAGGTACCTCAATCACCTTCCAAGGGGGTGGCATGCCTTGGAGTTCAAGTATTAGTATGCTTGGGCTATGTTGATATGGTCTCTTCCTGCACATGTAATCTATATTTGCAAGTTATATGATCTACAAACATGTTTTACCTCAAGCATTGATCATGCATGCCATATTGATATTATACTTATCCATTGCTTATGATTATGCATTTGACTATGTTGCCTATGTCGTTGCATTGTATCCTACATACTTAGTACATTCAAACGTACTAACGCATACTCTATGCCTACATGATGTTACCATGTAGGAATCGAAGCACCTCTTGATCATCCTTCACGTAGCTAGTTTTGACATTTCAGAAGATAGATTTTGGTGAGTCCTCAAGTCCAGAGATAATAGCTATGTTACTCTTACTTTTGATATCTCTTTATGTTGAACATTTGATACTATGAGGGCGAGCGCAAAAAGTGTCTTAGCCCCCGCTTCAATCTATGTTAGAGGTGTTGTTGGAACAATTGATGTATTTATGCTTTGAGCTTGACTCTTGAGTATTTTATGATTATCCAAGACTTTCCTTAGTCCCGTTTCCCTTATATATATCTCTTGTTATTTATTTTGCTTCCGTGACCAAGGATGTGTGTATAATATGCTACGAGGCTTGTTTGAGGTCCCTTCGGGTTCCCATTCGTCGTGTCACGTCTAGGCCCTAGGCTTGGGTCGTGACAATTTATTTATTTACTTATATTTTTAAAAGATAAGACACAATTATTATTTTTTTCTCTTTCTTTTCTACTTTTCTCCGTTTCACCCTCTCTCTTCCTCTTTGGCAAATAGTTTAGTTTTTTCTTATTGACTTCTTCAACTACAATCAAACTATCTTTTTTAACACATCCATTTCTTTCTTCTTCACTATGTAGTCTTTTGTACATTTTTTTTTCAATACATTAAAATTATATTTTTATATCTACAATCAAAGCTAGCATTTTTATAGATATTTTAATTTTGTTTATTAATTCTAGGATTTATATTTTTTTCACAAAATTAATTATTTTTTGAAGCGTTCGTTTCATTTTTCTGTTGTTGTATTTTTCATAGAAGACGAAAAATCTTTTGAATAACTCCCTTGCATCTTCCATCTCTTTCAAATCTTCTTTTTGATTACATATTTTATTATTATTATTATTATTATTATTATTATTATTATTATTATTATTATTATAAATATGAATGTCATAAATTAAGGTTTTTTTAAAAATAAAATTAAAGATCAACAGAATAATTTAAGAAAAATAAAAGGAATAAAAATTAAAAGAAAAGACAAGAAAAGAAAAAAACTAAAAATTAGGAAGGAATTTGGGTTATAGTATAATTAGGATTCAAATTACCTTTAATGTTTTTTTAATTATATTTTTTTCAAAAGGTATAAATATTACTTGAAAAAATTATAATTATTATGTTTAAAGTTACCTCATGGTATAGAAAATCTTGTATACTGAATAAACTCTTTTTTTAAAGGAACCAAAAGAAAATATAAGACAAAAAAGTAACGGAAATTCTTTTACACTTTACACTATGAGTATATGAAAGTGGAAAAATCATATTTTTTATTAGGCATTCAGCTTGTGGAAATTTCTTCCCACTGCTAATTATCCCCTAATGATTTTTCCCATCACTTGTAAGGGCCACATTCATTTTTAGTCTAAATAAAAGTAAGATTATCATGTCGCTCTATAAGAAACCAGTCACTATTACAGGCCTAATTATGGAAACACAACGTAACAATGATTTGTATTAAGTTTGATTTCAAAAATTATGGAGCGGTAAATCCTTTTCTAGCAAAGCAAATTTGATATATAATCAGTTCAAAAATTCACCTAGTTAAACGTGAAAGACCCCACTAACATGAATGAGGACTTGCTCCCCTCCATTACAGCTTTCCTCCATTTGGTCAACTGCATTTAAATATTTGTTCAATTTAATTTTTAAAGGTCAAAATTATAATATATTAATATATATTATAAATTTAGGGTGTTCACGGTTTGAGGAAAAATCAAAGAAATAACCGAACTGAACCGAACCGACAAATTATATTCATATATTTTATAATTATGCATACATAATACATTATTTTAAAAAATAATTTTTCTTTTTTAATCTACTTATGAAAGCATAAATGCTCAAATCAAAATGAGAACATTTATCTTATTAATTTATTTATATGAATGAATGTCTATGACAATTCTTGATGAGACTAGAAAAGTCACTAGCTCTTTCTTCTAGGCCAAAATAATTAATTTTGAATTTTTTTTATAGTAAATTTAGTGGTTGAAAGTTCTATAATACCAGTCGTTCTAACTACTTTTCGTTTTGAATGGATTGTTGTCACTTTTTCTCCATTTTAAATGTATCATTACTTTATTTTTTTTATGGTTAATAACCGAATAACTGAACCAGACCAAACCAAAACCGATAACAACTTAACCTATAAATGTATATTATAATTGGATTGGTTTGATTTTGAGAATTTAAAAATCAAATGAAATAGATTTGATTTTGATTTTGACCAATAAACGACCCGTGAACACCGCTATATAACCATAGTGAAGTCTCCAACTTTTAGAAAACTACTTTTCAAATTTGATAAGAATAAGATATTTCCATAAATTTTAATATCCATAAATATTACTATTTTCATCTTATATTTTTTCTATTTAATTATTAAAAAGTAGAACATGAATCTAACAATATTTTTATTTAGCATGATATATAATAGTCTTCAAAAATATTTTAAATTTAAAATAATATTTCCAAAATTCATACACACACAAAAACAAAAAAAAAAAGAAAAAAGATAAAAGATTTTTTAAAAAAAAAAAACATATATATGTCTTTCTTTTTTCTCCTTCAAACACAATAGCTTACTTTCTCCTAAACATTAAAATTTTCATATTTCACATTTATGATCTTAATTACTTGTCTTTTTATTTTTAAATTTTTATTTCATGTTATTACTTTATGATTTTTGTGAGTCATTGATAATTAATGTTTCACCTTTTTTTTGTTGTGGACATAATATTTTAAGAATAAAGTTTATTTGTACAAAAAATTACTTAGTCATTTCTCATCTTAAATAACATACAGTTTAGTAATTAAATAATAAAATATAAGATGAAAGTAATGAGATTTATTGACGTTAAAACTTATGGAGAATATCTTGTTCTTATCAAATTTGGAGAGCCATTTTCTAAAATTTGTTGAACTTAATTAAGGTTATAATATTTGTAAAATATAATATAATTTTGACCTTTAAAAATTGAAGAGGACACGTGTCTCTCATCTAGAAGTGCACTTGACAAATCCCACGAATAAATATTACTCCCCCATTTTAATTTACGTGGTACTTTTTCATTTTTTTAATAGTCAAACAGTATAAATTTGACTGAAATTTGCACATAGAATTTTCAATGTTTTTGAAATAAATTTCTACGTTTAGAACCTATGTAAAAAATGTATAAGTTACAATAATTGACAAAGTTAAAAATATTTAAAAGATAAATAAAAATTTATTGTAAAAAATAAATTTATTTAAATTTCAAAATTCAAAAAGTTACATAAATTGAGACGGAGAGAGTATCTGGCCGGAGACAAAAGAAATGTGTAATGAATGCGTCAAGTTTTTTACTTGGTACAGTAAGTTACGACCCCAAGAAAAAAAAAACTGTACTACTAAGCTTGCTATATAAATATGCCTTCTAGGGTTAGGGTTGGTTAATGGAAAAAAGATTATGACTGTAGTTAGCTGTGAAATTTCTGTCATACATATGCTATCTCTTCTCTCTTTTAGCTGAGAGCCATTTTTTCCAACTAAAGAAAAGAGATGACAAAACGTCATGAAGTGAACGATGACGACCATGACTCGACAAATTCATCTATTACTATTAGGACAGTGAGATACAGAGAGTGCCAGAAGAACCATGCTGCAAGTGTTGGTGGATATGCGGTTGATGGGTGCCGGGAGTTCATGCCATCTGGTGAAGAAGGAACTCCTGGCGCCCTTACTTGTGCAGCCTGTGGCTGTCACCGTAATTTCCATCGAAGGGAAGTGGAAACTGAAGTTTCCTCAGACTGCTCCTTCCCTTCATTAATGTAAGTTTTAACTTGTTAATGTAACTATGTATTTGGGATCTTGTTGGGTTTGTGCGTGTAAGATTGAAGGTTGTTAGGAACCAAAGGGAAGGCTTGTTTAATTTTTTTTTACTTTGATGGTCCATTTTAGGCATACTTGTTGTTTATATAATAAGTGAAGGTGAGTATCATTTGTAATGATTTATATGGTTGATTAATGTCAAGATTTAACCATATTATGTGTGATAATTACGTAAGTGGAGCTCTCTGACAAGACAATTTGGTCTATTTTTCATTTACTTTTTGGCCTGTGTGATTTTTTTGTTTTAATAAGTAGGCTTATATTGTTGGTTGCTTTTGCATTTTCAAATATTTATTTTACTACCTAAACATCTCATGTGAATTATACCTAAGGAGTTCGTTCACTTGTACGCTCAAAGCAAAATGTAATACTAACTTAAATGATCAGATAAGTAATGTTGCGGAAAAGGACTAGGCTAACCAGTCAAGACAAGAGAAGGCCAACATTTACTTCTCTCATTTAACTATGGGTGATTAGTGTGTCTTGTATTCTCCCTATCCAATATATATGAAATATTTTTGTTTTTTAGCTTGTCCAATATTTTTTATACACAAGAACAATTTAATTTTAAAATTATGTAATGAGATGATTTTGTAGTCACACAAACTTTTATGGCTTATTCTAGAACCAAGTCTCATAAGTTTTTCATTGATACTCTATGTACAATCAAACATCTTTATACAAATTTGGACAAAGCGACTATTTAATATTTAACCATGGTTAGTTGGTATGATTTGCATTTAACTCTGAGTGCAGCAGGTAAAGTTGCTTCCTAAAAATGGTAGGCAGGAGGCTGATAATAGTTTCTTAGAGAAATGATTTATTAGCTACCTTTTACCGTCCTCGAGATAAAGATGACTATGGGACCATTAGAGTACATAATTAACCTTATTGTTATATATAAAAAAAAAAACATTTTTGATGTTCTGCTTCCATTTTTCATCTCATTGATTCAGTACATATCTCACGGTTTAGAGACTAATTAATTCATGATTAAGAAACTGTTGCTGTACGGCTATATTTCTGTCCTGTCTTCAAGATATTTTGGTCAGTCGATGTGACGATGCCGATGGATTGCTAACTCAAGTACTATGAATGGATATATTGAGAAAAAATGTACATACTTCACTCCATTTTACTTTTTCTTTTTGGTTCGTCCCAAAAAAAATATCATCGTACTCAAATTAAAAATAATTTACCTTTAAAATTTTCTTTTTACTTTTAATGATATGATTTTCAGCTACACAAATATTTAGACCACAAGTTTTTAAATTTTTTTTTAAATACCATAACAAATCAAATGGTCTTGTATAAAATAAGACCGAGAAAGTAATAATTACTTTAGGCTTTAGATCTAACCTTTTCCATGGGAAATATTTATTAAACTTTTTTTTATCAATCCCTAGAAAACTTATATCTATTGTATTGTTCAATGGCTAATGACACTAAGGACCTGTTTGGAAAAGATTTGATATAATTGAGTGTAATTATATTGTGTGCTCTATCGAGTTGGTCAAGTACTTATGTGATCAATAAGTAACTTGGTGTAATTGACAGGGTTAAATATACTATTCAATTCACAAGGGGAGACTTTGAATTATTGATAGTTATATAATTTAATTATAAGTTGATTGCTTTTTAATTTTTAAATTTATTTTTTATTTTTCTATTTTCAATTCTTTTTTTATTTTTATTATTTCTGATATTTTCTAAATGTATATGTTTTTTTATTTATACTATTTATATTTCATTGTAAACCTTTACTTCATGTGATTTCATATAATTTTTTGCATTATTTGATTTTTTTATTTATTTAAAATTTATTTTTTTTATTCTTCAACATAACTTTTTTGTTATTTTAATTTTTAAATTATAGTAGAATTCATTGTTGAATAAGGTTATAGTCTTATATTTTTCTTTTCTTTTAAATCAAGTTTATGTACATTATATATGTTGAAATTTGATATAAGTTAAATTTTTCGATTTGGACTTAGAGTACACATTATATTTTCGATTTCATTTGTTTTAGGGTTATTGACTTGATATATTATACTATAAACTATTAATTTTAGTTAGACTAGATAGATTATCTTTTTGTCTAAACTTTTAATAATTTTTTATGACATTATATTTATAATATTAATCTTTTTTTCAAACATGTGTTTATGGTGTCAATAGAAATTTCTTACTTTTAGTTTTCATAATTAATTTAATTAAAAAATATCAATTTTAAAAATATAAATCTGTTATTTTCTATAATATTAGTAAGTATTTATATTTATTTATAAAAATATTCTCGAAATACAATATAAATCTTAAATATTTAATTTAATATCATTTATAAAGATCTTTACTTGTCTAGTACAAATTTTTAATTTTAGATAATTAAATTTTATTTTTAAAATTTTGATATAACATTATGATTGCACTTGTGCAAGCAAACAATACACTTTTATTACACTATGACAAAAAAAATAAGTCATTGTAGTTACCAAGCTATATAATTACTAAATTGGTAGTTACTATTCTAATAATTATATTAATTCTAATTACTAGATGACTTTTCAAAAAACTCTATGTGATTTGTATAAAATATTTATAAAATAAAAGGTAGCAATAGCACCTAAATAGAATAAAAGAAGATAAAACTCTGCCTTTAATTAGAATCGTAAGTTCAAGTAGCAGTGAAATCAAGACTTATTTTAACAAATTTTAAAAATATGAAGAAGTCCAGAGAATTCAGCATCGACTATATTATATGCATAAAAAAATTATTTCAATCATTTATACAGAGTGTAATCCAAACCTAATTAACCATACCTAGCTCCGACCCTAGGTTCAAGTACTAAAAATAAAATATCTTTCATTAATAAGCATTTTATCGGCTTTTATAAGATCTACGTGTTGTGAATTCGAATTTAATCGAATTAATATATTCTAGAGACAAAGAAAAAAGGGGCATGTGAGCTGGATTATTGCACAAAGATGCTAGGTACATTATGGAAGATGGAACAAAGCATTAGGTAAATGTTAATTCTAATCAGGTATATGTCAAATCTATAAATGACACAGCTTTGCAGGCGCATGTTTTTTGTTTTTTTGGATTTTCAGCACTTCTTTTCTGTACCTAATTGCAGAATCTTCCAACGCCTCAAACCACTACGTATTATTTAAAAAAACCCACGTTCTCCATTATCTAAATATAATATATTTGTTAATTTATCTTTTTCTATATGGTCTTTTTATCTAATTATAACACTGATGGTTTCTGCTACATTATTATTGACTGAGTTATCATGAGAAATGGGGCAGAGTTCAACAATTTGATAATAAAAAAGGTTCGTGCTTAGATATATAGCTTGCCAAGCAAGATATTACTTCTTCTGTCCCATTTTATATGATATTATTTTTTTTAATTTTGTCACAAAAAAATATCACGTCATTCTAATTGCAAACAGTTTATCTTTAAAATTTCTTTTTTACAATTAATAAATTATTCTCAGCCACACAAATATCTAAAAATAATTTTACATCACAAATTTTAAAAACTCTTTTTTTTTCTAAATATTGTAACAAATCAAAAGGTATCACATGAAATGAAACGGAGAAAGTATAAGATGAAATAAGATACATGGCAGATTAATCATCAAGTTGAGATGATTAAACACGATGAGAAAAAAATCAAATCTCCAAGGCACCTTTATGACATCAGGAAATGCTAGTCAAAGTTAATTAGGGGTGTGCATTCGGTTCTTCGATTTGATTTTAGTAAATTTTAGTTTAGTTTTTTGGTTTTTGATTTTGAAAAGTGTGCACCATATACCGAAAAAAAATATTTTAGTTTGGTTCGGTTCAATTTTATTCGGTGTTTTTAAAATAATTTTTCAGTGCAAACTAATAAAAAATAAAATGAAGACAAAATCAAATTAGAAGACACTTAAAAAATTAAAATCATGTTAAGTGGTGATGTGTTTCTATGGACCACTTATTGTGCTTAAAAAACTATATCTGTTTTTTTCAAGAACTTGCACCTCCAACTATTGCTTGAGGAAAACAAGCACAAAGATATCCTTTATGTATGAATTTCTCTTGGAAAATAATATTTTAAGTTAACTATATAAATTATAAATTTGTTGGTACTTTGACTTGTTTCATGAATGTTTTAATTGCTAATTGATTTATATGTATACAAATATACTTTTATTTTTTTGGTCTAATATATGTATAATTTTTAAAAAAATAAAAGTTGAGTTCTTCGATGCACCGAAATTTCGAGAATCCTACATTGAACACCAAAATGAAAAACCAAAGTTTTGAAAAAATAACACCGACACCGAACCAAAAAACCAAAATCGAAGAACCGAATTGATTTGATTAGGCTTGGTTTCATTTTTTTGATTTTCGGATATTTATGCCCACCCTTAAAGTCAACATATGCTACCACTATTTTTTTTAAAATTTTAAAATTTCCATCCAGTGTTTTGCAGTTACATATATTGGGGCCCAATTTATCTGGATTCGTATCATGTGATATGTTCAATTAGACTTCTAAAAGTATAAAGCGATCACTATTAAATATAGAATCCAACTAAATTAGGGTCACGAATTTCATAGAGAATAAAACAATTATTTCTAAAAAAAATATGTAACATAAATTTTAAGAGGTTTGTTTAGTATGCTTTACAACTAATGATTTGAACGTACTTTATCAATGATAATGTGAAACTAAAGGTGTGGTTCCCATTTTAAGTCTTAACTTAATTTAACTCGGCTATCCCTACTGAAATCCAATTAAGTAATCTTAGGTGCAAAACAATTGATTCCTAAGGTACGTTTAGAATCCTTTTGATCCATCCAAAAGATGTTACTATAAGTCCTTGCAACACATGGGTCTTTATTGAGTAATTATCAACCTACGTTTTATGTAGACTATCTCCGTTAGGTCTAAAGTCCTCAGGTGAAACTCAGGTCACAAATTTTTGTGCTTAGTTCCTTTTACTAATCTTAGCCTCTTTTTCGAAATAAGTTTAGAATACGGGTGAGTTCCAATACAGGTCTTTCATTAGAATCAATACAAAATGAAAAAAACTAAATTATACACCATGAAATTTTGTCTAGAATATGTAACAAGAACAATCTATCATTGTTACTACCTTTTTCGGGTTCCACAATCCTAGCTGGAGGGTTAGTTACCCATTGAAATTGCAGAAATAGTAACAAGTAAGAAAATATGGTTACAATGATCTAGAAGTAGAATCAAGAGCCAAATGAATGAATTCAATAATAAAGACTTATTCAACTTGGATCCCACGCGGAAGGTTTCTTTTTTTGCCAAAGTCATTCTTCTTGTTGGAAGCGTAGTGGACCAAAAAGTAATATTTTATTATACAAGGAGTAAAAGATTACAACACACAAATATTACAATTTACTATTTAGAACATAAACTCTCAAATCTTTCTCTCTTTTTTTCTCCTATTAGTGATACGACACTTCTTTGATTGAGGCTATGCCTTCTAATTTTTTTACTCATACACCTATATATGTCTTAAATACAATACGTATATATCTAGACTAACTAACCATCATAGTATTTCCTAGTCAAACAAGGAGACTTTCACATTTCTCCAAATTGAGCATGTCTTCAAATTGAATTAGGATTCCGTTAGTCACACCATATTTGACTTTTCTTATATGTCTTCAAATTGAATTAGGATTCCTTTAAGCACACCATATTTGACTTTTGTAACAGTTTGGTTTGATTTTAACACTCCCCCTCAAACCAAACTTTTCATTTCGAGTTTCTCTTTGGGCATGTGAAATATGTCCACTTTCAATGGCTTAGTAAAAATATCTGCCAATTGATCTTCTATGCGACAATAGATTAATTCCACTATTTTATCTTTCACTTCTCACGGATAAAATGATACTTTGCATCAATATGCTTCCTTCGGCTATGTGACACCGGATTCTTTGCAAGTGATATGGCAGACTTATTATCAATGTAAACTTTGATCGGTCCTTTTTGAGTAAAATACAATTCCTTCAAAAAATTCTTCAACTAGATAGCTTGACAGGTGCACGCTGCAACTGTTATGTATTCTACTTCACAAGTTGAAAGAGCAATAGTTTGTTGTTTCTTTGATGACCATGAAAATGTTGTTGAGCCAAGATGGAAGAGATAACTGGATGTACTTTTCTAATCATCTAAGTCTCCCCCATAATCACTATTTGAGTAACCAATCGATCTTGATTTTTCTGAGTGCGTATAGAATAGACCATGATCCACAATACTTTTGATATATCTCAAAATTCTCTTTGCAGCACTCCAATGATCTTGCTGTAGTTTCTCCATGAATCTGCTAACCAGTCCAACTGCATACATAATATCTGCCCCGCGAGATAGTTAAATACTTCAAACTTCCAATGATGCTTTTGAACAACGTTGAATTTATAGGTTGACTTATGGAGTCAACACTTAACTTCATTCTTGGTTCTATGGGTGTGGCTATCGGTTTACAATCTTACATTTTGAACTTTTTTAGAATTTTCTCTGCATATTTCTTTTGAGACAAAAATATGCCATCCTCCATTTGTTTTACTTCGACTCCAAAAAAATATGACATTTCACCTATGTCTGTCATTTCAAATTCTCTAGTCATAGCTTTTTTAAAACCATAGAACATACCTGGATTGTTTCCTGTGAAGATCATATCATATACATATAGGCACACGATCATAATGTTACCAACTTGATTCTCCTTTGTGTATAAGACATGCTCGTATGGACTTTTCATGAATCTATTCTTCTGCAAATATTCATCAATCTTGGTATTCCATGCTTGTGGAGTTTGCTTTAATCCATACAAAGCTTTATTCAGACGACAGACTTTGTGTCACGACCTAAGCCTAAGGCCTAGACATGACACGGCGAATAGGAAATCTGAAGGGACCCCAACTAAGCCTCTTAACATATCATTACATATCATTGGTCGTGGAAGCAATTAAACAACATAATAAGAGTAGAAATAAGGGAAAAAAGAAACTAAAGGAAAACTTTCATAACATAAGACATCATTAAATCAAGAGAGTCAAGGCTCATAACATAATAGCATAACTTGTCCAACAATACCTCTATTACATAGATAAGAGTGGGGGCCAAGACAAACAATCAGGCTCACCCTGATAGTCAATACATACATAAAAGAAAGATAGTCTTAGTACATAGCATGAGACCATAGACATTATCCCCGGAATGGAGGGCTTACCAACTAGCTTGAGAGAAGTAGTACTAGCCATGTGGAGGAAGATAATCAAGTGGGGCTCCAGTTCCTACATGGTGACATCATGTAGGTATAGAGTATGCATTAGTCATTTGAATGTACTAAATATCTAAGATGCAATGCAACAAGAGATAAGTGAAACGACCTCGAAAAGTGCCCGAAAATGTGCCTTGGAATGTCCAGATTTTAAATTCTATATATCTCAAAATCCATTTACTATTTTGAAAATTCGATGTCATATTCTTGTTCAAGGGGTCAAAATTAGGCGAAAAAGGATTTAACCCCGATTTAAGAGCAAAAAATTAGCAATTACAAAATTCCAAAGTGCAATTTCCAGAGGGGTTTTCGCGACTCCCTCGCAACGCGCCATTGTGTAAAAGTGGACTATTTTTTTAGCTCAGTCTAAGACTTCTAAGCCTTGGGCCTAAATATTCCCAAACGTATTTTTACCTATACATAGCTAAATTTCACCCTCATATCATCCTAAACATTTTCCAATACTTACTCAAACACTTGGTCATATTTTCACTCTCCAAGCTTAAGTCGCAAACCCTCATCCCAAGTTAAGGTTCTCTTTCAAGGTTCTTCTTCAAGCTTCAAGTCTCCATCTCCAATCTTCACCAAGTTCATCTCTAAGCTAAGGTATGTGGGTTTCTTTCATGGGTTCCTTTCACCCATGATACCCAAGCTTCCTTTTACTTAAATTATATTATTTAAAGTTGATTTACAAATGGGTCTTGCGTATTATGAAATTCACTGCATAATATATTAAAGCTATGTAAAGTGTGACTGTTTTGCTATATTTTGAGCTATAAATATTTGATCGATTGTAAGATTTGATGAGGAATTTTGATGTATATTCCTTGACGGTGTTGCAAGTTGTTGATTGATGGTTTTACAATGAATTTTACGATATGATATGAATGACTATATGATGATTAAATGAGCTTATGTATATGATAAATTTTATATAAAGTGTAGCATTAGACCATGCCCAATTCGAGGGGACTAAGAACCTGGATAACCTAGATGGGGGTTTGTACTCATCAACCTAGGGAAGGGTTTGTACTTCTCCACCTAGTGATGGGGAGACATCATCACTAACCTAGATGGTAGTTTGTACTCATCAACCCAGGGAAGGGTTTGTCCTTCTCCCCCATGGTGATGGGGTGGCATTATCACCAACCTAGATGGGGGTTGGTACTCATCCACCTAAGTGATGGGGGCATCATGATCACTAACGTACCAAAGGATTATACATTTGGAAATCTAGCTTGGTCTCTTCTACACATATGATATACTATATGAGCATGAGTTACTTATGTATTGATCATACATGCCATATTGTTATATTATACCCATTGCATATTGTTATGCATTTTGATTATGATGTCTATCTCTTGTTGCATTGCATCCTACATACTTAGCACATTCAAATGTACTAATGCATACTCTATGCCTACATGATGTTACCATGTTGAAAAAGAATGCCCAAGTTGATCATCATCCTCCATGTGGATAGTTTAGTGCTATTCAAGCTAGTTAGTGAGTCTTCCACTTCGAGGACCTTAGTCTATGTTTCTCATATTATGTATTGAGATATTCTCCTTTATTGTCTATTTTGGCTATGAGGGTGAGCCCAGTTACTTTGTCTTGGCCCCCTCTCTTATCTATTTATTAGAGGTGTTGTTAGACATGTTATGTATCTATTATATGCGTTTGACTCTTGTCTCTTGATTATGATGATATGGAAGTGTTTTCCCTTAGTCCCGATTTCCCCAATTTTATCTCTTGATGCTTGTTGCATTGCTTCCACGACCAAGGATGTTTAATAATATTCTAAGAGGCTTACTTGGGGTCTCTTTGGGTTCCCCTTGTGCCTTGTCAAGTCTAGGCTCTGGGCTCGAATCGTGACAAACTTGGTATCAGATAACTAGGTTGATAGATCCTCAGAGTCTAACACATCGCATCAATTAGAGTCCTATTCATGGTTATGAACCGCGCCTTGACTATGAGTAGGAGGCTATGAGGCATTTTAGGAAATGTTTTCCTTCTTCATGTTCTAATTTGTGCTATAGAGTTGCAGCAAGTTTTTCCCCTAATGATTGTTCTTTGCTATGCTAGATGATGCCAAACACTCGAGGATGAAGGGCCCAAACACTCGAGGAGCAGCCTAACAATGGTGAACTTCGGGTTGCTCTCACTGTGCTTGCCCAAGTTGTGGCCAACCAAGTCAATCAAGGGGCCCAAGCCCCTCATTCTACTACCCCGAGATCTAGGGTAAGAGACTTCATGAGGATGAATCCTTCAGTTTTCTATGGGTCAAAGGTGGTTGAAGATCCACAAGAGTTCATTGATGAGGTTTATAAAATCTTGAATATCATGATTGTTAGGCCAAACAAAAAGGCCAAGTTGGTGGTGTACAAACTCAAAGGGGTAGCTCAAATATGGTATGATCAATGAAAGGGTGAGAAGGGGGTTGGTAATGTGGTGCTTTGGGAGAAGTTCAAATTAGCGTTTCTTAACTGGTTTTTCCCTCTTGAGCTTAGGAAAGCTAAATTGGTGGAGTTTATAAACTTAAAACAAGGTGTTATAAGTGTGAGAGAGTATGCCCTCAAGTTTAATCAACTTTCAAAGTATGCTCCTCATTTGGTGGTTGATCCTAGATCTAGGATGAACAAGTTTATGATGGGGATCTCCGACTTGGTAAGTGAAGAATGCCGATCTGCCATACTAATTAGTGACATGGACTTGTCTCAATTGATGACCTACATCGAGCAAATGGAGGAGGATAAATTGAGGAAGAGAAGGGGGCATGAGGCTAATAGGGCCCATCTTGGGGGTAAGTTCCAAAGGGGTAGCTGGTTCCATCAAGGCCAAGGGTCTCACCATGCTACTAATAGGGGGTTTGCCAATGACCTCCATAGGCCTCAAGGTGTTGGTGTTATGGCTCCCATTGATGTGTTTCCTACATGTGGTAAGGGTCATAAAGGCCCATGTTTGAAAGATTCTAATGCATGCTTTGGTTGTGGGGAGCTTGGGCACAAGAAGGTAGATTGTCCAAGAAAGTATGGCAAAGTTCGGGGTGCTAATGCGGTCTCATTGGGGAGGGGTGGTCCTCAAGGTAGTGCCCCAAGGCACAATCGATTTTATGCTCTACATGGGTGGCAAGGGGTAGGTAAGATTGCCGATATTGTTACCGGTATGTTGAAAATCATAGATTTTGATGTGTATGCTTTGATTGATCCGGGTGCCGCTCTTTTCTTTGTTACCCCTTTTGTTGTTAAAAAGTTCCATGTTGTCCCCGAGTTGTAGCATAAGTCATATGAAGTGTCTATTCCTATTGGTGCCTCTCTTGTTGCTAGGAAAGTTTATAGAGGTTATCCTATTTGCATTTTGCATAAGTTGCTACCCATCTTGTGAGGGTTAAAGATGTGGAGTCCAAAGTTCCTTCCATAGAGTCAGTTCTGGTTGTAAATGAGTTTCTTGATTTCTTCCTAAGTGACCTTCCCGGTGTCACTCCCGAAAGGGAGATAGATTTTGGCATAGACCTCCTACCCAATACCTAACCTATCTCCATTCCCCCTTGCCCTATGGCCCCCAAGGACTTGAAGGAATTAAAAGAGCAATTGAAAGATTTATTGGAGAAGGGATTTATTAGACCTAGTCAATCACTTTGGGGTGCCCCGGTGTTGCTTGTGAAAAAGAAGGATGGGTCACTTAGAATGTGTATTGACTACTATCAACTCAATAGGGTCACTATACTATAAAGAATAGATATCCTCTTCCAAGAATTGATGACTTGTTTGACCAATTGCAAGGGGCTAGTTTCTTCTCTAAGATTGGTCTTCAGTTCGAGTATCATCAAGTGAAGGTGAGGGAGTGTGATATTCCGAAGATGAGCTTCTAGACTAGATATGGGCATTATGAGTTTGTTGTGATGTCATTTGGGTTGATTAATGCACCAGCCATCTTCATGGACCTAATGAATAGGGTCTTTAAACCTTACCTAGATTCCTTTATTGTGGTCTTCATTTATGATATTTTGATCCATTCATGTAGCAGGGAGGAGCATATCAATCATTTGAGGGTTGTGTTGCAAAAGTTGAGGGAGGAGAGATTATATGATAAATATGATAAGTGTGAATTTTGGTTGAAGGAGGTTGCATTCTTGGGTCATGTGGTGTCGGGGGATGGTATTAAAGTGGATCCTAAGAAAACTGATATGATTAGGAATTAGCCTAGACCATTGACCCCGTCGGATATTAGAAACTTCTTGGGCCTTGCAGGTTACTATAGAAGATTGGTAAATGGGTTCTCCTCCATTGCTTCCCCTATGACAAAATTGACTCAAAAGAAGGTTACGTTTGTGTAAACTGATGATTGTGAGAGAAGCTTCCAAACATTGAAGGATAGACTTGTGTCCACTCCTATATTATCACTACCGGATGGGCTTGAGGGTTTTGTTGTTATTGTGATGTATCTAGAGTTGGTTTGGGTTGTGTGCTAATGCAAAATGGTAAGGACATAACTTGTGCTTCTAGACAACTCAAAGTGTATGATAAAACTACCCTACTTATGATCTTGAATTGACTATCGTGGTGTTTGAATTAAAGATTTGACATCATTAATTGTATGAGGTGTATGTTGATGTCTACACCGATCATAAGAGCCTCCAATATGTCTTCACTCAAAAAGATCTCAACTTGAGACAAAGAAGGGGGCTAGAACTTCTTAAAGATTATGACATGAGTGTGCATTATCATCCGGGTAAGGAAAATATGGTGGCAGATGCTTTGAGTAGGGTGTCCATAAGTAGCCTAGCTCATGTTGATGGTGGTGATAGAGAGTATTATCATCCAGGTAAGGCAAATATGGTGGTGGATGCATTAAGTAGGGTATTTATGGGTACCCTAGCCCATGTTTATGCTTGTGATAGGGAAATGGCTAGGGAGGTGCATAGATTGGCTAGATTGGGGGTTAGGTTGGAAGAGGTTGGTGATGATGGTGTTGTGGTTATTGATAGGTCTAAGTCTTCTTTAGTTGATGAGGTTATAGCAAAACAAGATCTTGACTCCTCCTTGCTTGAATTAAAGGCCTTGGTGAATGAGGGCAAAGTAGAGGTTTTCTCCCAAGGGGGTGATGGTGCCCTTAGGTACCAAGAAAGGTTATATGTGCCTCATTTTGATGGCTTGAGGGGGAAGATCCTTGATGAGTCCCATAATTCTTCTTATTCTATCCACCCTGGTTCCACCAAAATGCATAGAGACTAAAGGGATGTGTATTGGTAGGGAGGCACGAAGAGGGACATTGTCGAATTCGTTTCCAGTTGCCATAGTCGTCAACAAGTCAAAGCCAAACATCAAAGGCCAGGTGGCCTAACCCAAGACATAGAGATTCCCACTTGGAAATGGGAGGTGATTAATATAGATTTTGTTCTTAGGTTTCCCAAGACTAGGAAAGGTTTTGATTCTATTTGGGTGGTGGTTGATAGGATGATGAAATCGGCTCACTTTCTACCAGTTAAGACCACATATGGGGCTGAAGAGTATGCAAGGTTGTACATCTATGAGATAGTGAGGTTGCATGGGGTTTCTTTGTCCACCATATTGGATCGTGGTTCACAGTTCACTTCACACTTTTAGAGGTCTTTTCAAAGGGGTCTTGGTACAAAAGTTCACCTTAGTATAGCCTTCCACCCTCAAACGGGTGGCCAAGCCGAAAGGATAATTCAAACCCTTGAGGATATTCTAAGGTCTTGTGTATTGGAGTTGAGAGGTAGTTGGGATGACCATCTTCCTTTGATTGAGTTTGCATACCAAGTGATGGGGCAGTGTATTGGAGTTGAGAGGTAGTTGGGATGACCATCTTCCTTTGATTGAGTTTGCATACCACAATAGTTATCACTCTAGCATTGTTTATGACTCTTTTTGAGGCTTGTTTTTGGAGGCCTTATAGATTACCGGTTGGTTGGTTTGAGGTTTGAGAGGTGGCTTTATAGGGATTGGATCTTGTTATGGAGGCTCTTGAGAAAGTTAAAATGATTAGGGAAAGGTTAACAACAACCCGAAGTCATCAAAAATCTTATGCCGATGTGAGAAGAAGAGACCTTGAATTCAAAGTGGGTGATTGGGTTTATTTGAAAGTTTCTCTAATGAAAGGTGTTGTCCATTTTGATAGAAACAAGAAGTTGAGTCCAAGATATGTCGGTCCTTATGAGGTCTTGAAGAGGGTGGGCAAGGTAATTTATGAGTTGAAGTTGCCTAGTGAAATGAATTTGGTTCATCTGGTGTTCCATGTCTCAATGTTGAGAAAATGTGTTGGTGATCCTAATGCTATTATGCCTCTTGATGTTGTGGGTATTATTGAGGATAACTAGACTTATGAGGAGGTTCCAGTTCAGATTCTAGATAAGCAAGTCAAGAGATTGAGGAATAAGGAGTTGGGTATTGTTGAGGATAACTTGACTTATGAAGAGATTTTGGTTCAGATCCTAGATAGGCAAGTGAAGAGATTGAGAAACAAGGAGATGGCATCCGTTAAGGTCCTTTGGAGGAACTAACAAATCGAAAGTGCTACTTGGGAGGCCGAAGGGGACATGCAAAAGTTGTATCCTTATCTTTTCCACTCCACTCAAGGCTAAAGTAATAATTCTAACTCCTCTATGTTATTTCAAGTCTTATGTTTCTGCCCCTATGTCATTCATATGCATTCATGTTTAAGTTGACAAGTTATGGTGATTTTACTTGTATGTTGAGATTTTGAAAATGGTGTTTTAAATGTAATGTTGCATTTTAGTTGGGATGATTTTTTTGTGATCATTCTTATCTTGTATGTCTCTTTTAAATTCGGGGAAGAATGTTCCCAAAGGAGAGATATTGAAACGACCCCAAAAAGTGCTTGAAAATGTGCCTCGAAATGTTCAGAATTTTAAATTCCATATATCTCAAAATTTGTTTGCAATTTCAAAAATCCAACTTCGTATTCTTGTTCAGGGTGTCAAAATTAGGTGAAAAAGGGTCTAACCCAAATTTAAGAGCGAAAGATTATCAATTATGAAATTCCAAAGTGTAATTTCCAAAGGGGTTTTTGCAGCCCCCTCGCGACGTGCCATTGTGTAAAAGTGGACTATTTTTTTTAGCTCGGTCCAAGACTTCAAAGTTTTGTGCCTAAACGTGTTTTTACCTATACTTAACCAAATTTCACCCTTATATCATCATAAAGATTTCCCAATACTCAAACATTTAGTCATATTTTCACTCCCCAAACTCATGTCCCAAACCCTAATCCCAATCTAAGCTTCTCCTTCAAGGTTCTTCTTCAAGCTTGAAGTCTCTATCTCCGATGTTCACCAAGTTCATCTCTAAGCTAAGGTATGTGGGTTTCTTTCATAGGTTCCTTTCACCCATGATACCCAAACCTCCTTTTACTCAAATTGCATGATTTAAAGTTGATTTACAAATGGGTCATGCGTATTATGAAATTCACTGCAAACTATGTTAAAGCTATGTAATCCTATGATGCCCTAACCTCCTTTTTACTCAATTTGTATGATTTAAAGTTGATTTTATAGTTGGATTTATGAGTATGAACATGTCTATGAACAATGTTAAAGCTATGTAAAGTTGTGACTGTTTTGCTATGTTTTGAGCTATAAATCTTTGATCTATTGTAAGATTTGATGATGGGTTTTGATCTATATTAATTGAGGGTGTTGCAAGTTATTGATTGATTATTTTACAAAGAATTTTCTTGTATGATTTCATCTCTACATTTCATGGTTTTATATTAGTATTACCCACCCTCTTAGTGTTTGATAAAATGTCCAGATGTGGTTTCTTGAGTAATTAATAGTCCAAAGCATGAAATATAATATGATTGATGTTATTATAATGAAAGGAGGTTATGTATATGATATAATATATATATAAAGTGTTGCATCAAATCATGCCCAATCCAGGGGGACTAAGAGCCTGGATAACCTTGTCGGGGGGTTTGTATGTTGATAACTGAAGAGAGGGTTTGTACTCATCAACCATGTGAGGGGTTTTTATTTCTCCACTAGGGTGATAAGGTGAAATTATCATCAACCATGTGAGGGGTTTGTACCACC
>DF363897.1:3898-23902 GCA_000787875.1 Solanum virginianum | reverse complement strand
AAATGAAAGCTCGCGACTTGGACCAAGTGAAGTGCATCAAGGATGAGAAGGGCGAGGTGTTGGTGGATGACACTTCCATTAAATTAAGGTGACAAACTTACTTTCATAGAATCTTAAATGAAAAAGGAGATAGAGATATTGAGCTGGGTAAGTTGGCACACTCCGAAAACCATCGTGATTTTGGTTGTTGCAGGTGGTTCAGAGCTGAGGAGGTAAGACGGGCTATTAGTAGGATGAAGAGGGGGAGGGCGATCGGCCCCGATGAGATTCCGGTAGACTTTTAGAAGAACATGTTCAAGGATGGCATAGAGTGGTTGACTAAACTATTCAATTCTATTATGAAGACTGCCAAGATGCCTCATGAATGGAGGAGTACAATGGTTCCATTGTACAAGAGTAACGGAGATATTCAAAACTGTAACAATTACAGGGGTATCAAGTTGTTAAGCCACACTATGAAGGTTTGGGAGAGAGTACTGGAGATGAGGGTACGAAAAGTAGTATCTATCTCGGAGAATCAGTTTGGATTCATGCCGGGGCGGTCAACTACTGAAGCAATTCATCTTGTTCGGAGGTTAGTGGATAAATATAGGGAAAGTAAGAAGGACCTTCATATGGTGTTCATTGATCTCGAGAAAGCAAATTAAGGATATGTACGATGGAGCCAAAACTCGGGTACGAACGGTGGGAGGAGACTCAGAGTATTTTCCTGTTGAGATGGGACTCCATCAAGGATCTGTGTTGAGCCCTTTCTTGTTTGCCTTGGTGATGGATGAGCTGACGCGATCTATCCAGGAGGAAGTACCATGGTGTATGTTATTTGCGGATGACATAGTAATGATTGATGAGACTCGGACTAAAGTTAATGATAGGTTGGAGGCTTGGAGACACGCCTTGGAGTTCAAAGGATTCAAATTGAGCAGGACCAAAACTGAATACTTGGAGTGCAAATTCAGTGTTGAGAGGGATGAAACAAACTTTGATGTGAGGCTTGCCACTCAACCGATCTCCAAGAGGGAAATCTTTAAGTATCTGGGGTCCATCATCTTGAATAATGGCGATATCGACGATGATGTCACACATCGTATTGAGGCAACATGGACTAAATGGAGGCTTGCATATGGAGTACTGTGTGATAAAAAGATACCAATGATGGAAGCGAGATTGCGATGGTTTGGACATGTGCAGAGAAGGAGTACTGATGCTCCTGTTAGGAGGTGTGAGAGGTTGGTTTTAGGAGCTACACAGAGGAGTAGAGGTAGACCAAAGAAGTACTGGGGGAGGTGATCAGACATGATATGGAGAAACTTGATCTCACCGAGGACATGATCCTTGATAGAAAGAAGTGGAGGTCGCGAATTAGAGTAGTAGGCTAATTGGTGGTAAGGTTAGATGGTTATCTAGTCATAGAGTATAGTAGGGTAGAGGAGTAGTAGTGTTTTGTTACATGTGTGGTCAGTATTTGTTGTTTTTGTGTTTGTATTTGGCTTTTTTTTTCTGTTCCCTTATCTAGTTTATTCTGCTTATGGGTTTTTGAGACGACGGTTCCCAGGAAACAACCTCTCTACTTCTATGAGGTAGTGGTAAGAGGTAGTGGTAAGGTCTGCGTACATTCTACCCTCCCCAGACCCCACTTATGGGATTCCACTGGGTATGTTGTTGTTGTTGTTAATCCCTAACTGAATTAGAATTTTATTGACTCAATTGGACTTCTTTTTTCCGATTACAGTCATCACATTGTCATATTGAGTTCGTCGTCCATTTTCTTCACTTTATTATTTTTATAATATTAAGATCTGGTCAAATTTGGGTTGATCTTTTCTAACACTGAGTTAATATGCAGGATTCGTGTGGTCTGCAATCATTGTCCCGGTGAGCTGTTACTTTTTTCTGATTAATTTCTGGGTAGAAGAATATTGTGATGAAATGCATTTTTTTTTTTTGAAAAAAAGTTTCACTAAACATGTTAATTGACCTCAGCCAAAGTCAGAAACCTAATTGCTTGCTAGCATATGTTCTTCCTTTTACTAACTAACATGCTATATCATAAAACAAATTATACATGTTAGTAGGATTTTGAGCGTAATAATTTCACAGAAGCGTCATATAATACATACCTGATACAAAACACATGGTTGTAAAATTGCCAACTAGGAAGATTTTTTGCTGAACTCTCATTGTTTTTAATTCAGTGCAAAATTCTTCAAGATTCAAATAAGGAATATCTGTTGCAATCCTTTTCCTGCTTGATAGTCAATTTAATTTGCCAGAGGTACTTCCCTTAATGTAGGTGTTCATCTTATGAAATCAGGTAGATGAAGCATTTCTATGTGGTCAAACAAAATTCCTTGGATTTGGATGTCCTGTAGCATTTTGTGTAATCTTAATGGGAATTGCATTGGCATCTGTGTACTGGTTCCACTTGAATGTAGGAGCACTTGCTAGACTGCCAATTGGGTCCACAAGAATAGGTTCCTGCACTTGGGCTTGTAATTCTGGCTGGGTTAAGGCTGTCTTTTTTAAAAATAAAAAAAATTCCTACCCAGTGTTCAGTTAAGGCTGTCAAACATAATATATTACATAGAAGGGGTGAAAAATATATGAAATGTAGACATTCTTCTGTCTCAGCTTTTCATGTCACTCCCTTCTATAAGAAATGATATTTCATGAGTTCATCATGTGAAACATGTTCATCCATATTGCCATTCATGTATGTGCCTGGACAGCATACATTGTTCTCATCATACACTTGAATTCCCCTTTTTATTCTGTAGTAGATGCTATAGCATGATGACCTGTAAAAGCTTTACTGTAGTGATAATGATATGTGCTCTTCATTTTATAGCCCAAGGAAAAATATAGACACGATTGGATCTGTCTCTCAACAAGAAGATAACTTGTCAGGAGATAAAGTTAAGATTGGTAGGAAAAGGAATGCCTTAGCTGGTAAGAATCTTACCTTTGTTTGTTTCGATTTTTCTTTCCTTTAAACTTCTGCATATTTGTGCACAGTGAAAACTAAGCTACATCCAAATAGAAGAAGCATTACTAGTTCGTCTGTTAAAATTGAGTCTCTTATTTATGCGTAAGCTTTTATTATTGATTCTTCAGTTTATTTCCTCTAATCAATTATTATTATTTCTTTCTTGGTTTTTCTTAGAAAGGTAATGGTTAGTCTATATATATCCACATGTATACTACATCCGAAAATGTAATCCCCCTTCGAAAGTGTTATAATTATGTTGGTCCTATTTGCTAAGTTTCAACCAATCTATAGCTGCATAAATGGCTTCGGTTTGTTCTATGACTAACTGTTCACACCAAAAATAATGCAGAGCCAAACAGATTAACTTGAACTTCTGCATGTATCTCTTCTTCCCTTCAAAAGGTCTCTGATTTCTCTCCAACTATACTGACCATCAATCCACCATACACCAGGTGGGACTATATTCCATTTCTCTACCTTTACTTCATTTTCATCCCTGTCCCAACACTTCAGAACTCCTTTGATGCTATCTGGTTTTGCCCATATATCTTTCTCATATTGATGAACATCTGCCACAACTGATCAGTCCACTTGCAATGCAAAAAGAGAAGATCTATTGTCTTTGCTTGTTCTTCACACAAAAAACATCTAGATTCGTCTTTCTGTTATATGCTTTCGCATGAGTTATGCTCCCTTTTGTGTGGTGCACCAATTTTCGGAAGTGTCAAGGTTTCCTATTTATCATTTTAGTTGTACTTGCATCTTTCATCTCTGGTTTATTTTCCTACAATTTTAAAGCTGGTTTTGCCTTGTTCCTTAAATGAAACTGGGCAACAAGTCATGAAGTGCACGTATAGAGGAGACATCCTGTTTAATAAAGAGTCGTGATTAAAAGTGTTATGAATCAGTTCACATTTGCTCTTGCTATAATTTTGTCGGACCTATAAATTTTATTTCTGGTGTTTTGAGGAGCAACTCTGAATTTACTGTTATGTGATTCTTGTTGTTTTCTGCCGCAGAGTTAAAGAATCAGGAGAGTGTTCTTGTTGATTCATCAGGTTCTGAGGTCATTGATGTGAATGAGGATCTTGTAAGATTCACCTTTTTACTCCTTTGTTTCCTTTCAGGTCTATTTTTAGTTTCCATTTAGCTCAGATAGATGGTTATTGCTATTTCTGAACAGAAAAACTAGTAAATCTAATTCTTGTATGGTATTTCTCTTCTTTACCGAAACCAACTTTTACCAACACTATTAGAAGAGCCACCCGGTCCACCCTCCATGCCCATCAACTTTGTCTTTTTCTTTTTACCCCGTTTTTGTTGAAGCTTTGTGGACATATTTAGCAGGAAAAAAGAAAGAAACGAAGCAGCTTTAGAGATAGATCCTTTTACAAATAATTGACAGAGGTATAGAGAGATGGCTTTGCAGAAGGCATGCCAGAAAGTTCTAATAAATTGCACTGTGACTTGTAAATTATTTTGTTTGATCTATAAGAAGTTTCTAGACAAGCTAATAACTTATTCACTTTATCCATTGACTAAAGTTGTCTTTTTGGGTGCACTACAGATTGCCAGAAGGACTCGAAGTCGAAGAGTTTGAATATATTTTTACAAAGATAAACTAAAGGCTAACTTGCTGAGTACTTTTGTTTTGGACATTCTCCATCTCAGTGAAGGTGTGCATGTTTGACTGAATTACATCATAATTTTCCGCGATGCTCTGGCAAATAGCTGAGTCGTTAGGCAGGAGTTCACAATTTGCTTTGTGAATAGGTAGTTAAATGAGATGTTTCTTTAACCTAGTGTTTTAGATGGTAAAATTATGCTCCCCAACAACACCCCCACCCCCACCCCCCAAATGGTTTCTGTAAATAGTTAATATGTCGCTGTTGATGCTTCTTTTTTATACAAGTGAGGGGAACTATGTGAACTCAACTTTAAAGTATATTTACTAGATGATATGTGATCGTGATTGAATTTACTTCTCACTGGTTCAAAAAGATAGAAACCATATTGAATGGTATAAGTTCATTTATTTCACAGAATAGAGCTACTTATTCATCTTGAGATTCAAGAACTACTAGTTTTGTCTTAATTTTTTCTGTTACGGCAAATCATTTATCAGCAAAGTAAAACTGACATTAGAATAGATTAAAGTCGTCTCAAGCTTTGGTTGGATGAATAGTGCAAGGTGATGTGTGGGGAAATTTTTAATGTTTTTTGTCGAAGAATTTGAACCCATATATAGACAATTTGGTTAGCAATGGATTGGTCCTATACTTGTTTGGTCATGTAAAATGAAATCATATAAAGATGAATTTGAAATTTTATTTGGACATACAATTTAGATTTTAAAATTATATTTTTTATTTATAAATATAACAATCTCAATAAGAAAACTTTCAAAATTGCCTCAATTCTTTATACAATCTTATCAAATATTACAAAGTACCAACAATTTTAAAGAATATTTAACATTATTTGGTGGAGTTTTAATTTAATAAAAAAAATAAAATCGAACATGAATAAGTATACTACTCTTTAATATAATTATCCCACGTAATATGAATTTGCTTGGTAACAATAAATAAAATAGACATTAGTTTGAAGTAATAGTAAATTTGGTTGATGACATTAATTGTTATATTCAACATAAATGATTTAAAGGTTGGTGAAGGTAATAAAATCAACTAAAATTTTGTTTATATATGAAATAAATTATTAATATATACAAAATATTATTTTATATATAAATATAAAATACAAATCTATGAGTCAATTTTTGTAGTTTAAAAAATATAAAATCATGATACACAATTTTCAAATTAATTTTTTCTTTTTAAAAAATTTGAGATTTCTATCTCATGAACTTCATTTCATAATTTGAAATTAGAAGATGAAATCGCACGGCTAATCATTTACTTGTACTCATAAAATAAATGATTAAAAAAAGCAATGTAGGATGTCACATAATCAAAAAAGTACTTGGGGCAAAACTTTTTGATTGTGGAGCTATTTGAAGTACATTCGAGAATTGTGTAAACATTGGAGAGTTGTCTGTCAAGGCTCAACTCCGAAGATTTGTTGATGGAGGAATTAGAGGAAGCTTTGAGTAATAAGGGGCTCAATGTATCGTCTGTGCCGGAAAAGGGTCGCTGCCTTTTCACCACTCGCGATTTCTCTCCAGGTTTTACTTCCACCTAAATTTTGAATCAAAAATACAGTAGCACCCATTATTTTAGGCTTCTTCTCCAAGTTTTTTGTTTGCTAAAATTAGGAACTTTGCTCGGCAGAGCTGAAACTTAGATTTTTGGATTAACAACTTAACAGGGGAAGTGATTATATCGGAAGAGCCATATGTTTCAGTTCCCAATAAATCAGCAAAATGTGAATGGTGTTTCAATTCAAGTAACCTTAAGAGATGTTCTTCATGCCAAGTTGTTTACTACTGTGGCAACACATGCCAGGTACTTCAATAAATTTAACAACTAAGGAGCTTTGCCTCAATGTTGTGTTCCTTTGAGTAAATTATAATTATGGTGCAGAAGTCAGATTGGAAGTTGCATAGGGTTGAATGCCAGGCCTTGTCCAAGGTTGACAAGGAGAGGATAAAATCGCTTACACCCACTATGAGATTGATGGTTAAGCTTTATCTGCGGAGGAAACTGCAAGATGAGAAGGTCTTGGTCTCTACTTTCTTGTTATTACAACTCAGCTGCTATTTAGTTAATATTCTCATTAAGTGAATTTTGGCTAGTCTGAAGCGAATTTGGCTTAATTTTAGAGTTCAATATGGTACTTGAATTTGGTGTCAGTGTTATGTTTCTGCTTTGAATATGATTCATTTGGGTGAGTGAATGTATTGGAGTATAAGCAACGAGCAAGACATGAAAGGGGAGGTATTGACACCCTTACGGGCAGTCTTAGCATATGCTCCCTTGATTTTGTATAAGTATAGCAAGTTGGAGAACTGTAGATATTTTAAGAAATGGGAGCATATGAAACATGGATAATATTGATATCACCAGATTTGGTGCTTCCACATATTTATTTCCTGTTCTGAGTTAGTTTGATGATATTCTATATGTAAGTCAAAACGAGGTCTTTGCTTTTTGGAATTACTTGGTAATTTATCTTGAAATGGGGTGGGGTTGAAGGCTTTAAGGGGTAATAACACATCTGATAAATTCAACTGAGAGGTCTATCTAATTCCTTGGAGCCTTTCAATTCTTTATGAAGGTCTGCATCAGCTCGGCCATGTCTTTGATTGAGCCAATTATACCAAGATAACCAGCTATACTTTATTCATCCGGAAACTTATTGAATTTGTGTTAATAGGTGAAGTTGTTTTATATTCTTATGACCACATGCGATCTGCTGGGAATTTTTAATGTTTTTTGTCGAAGAATTTGAACCCATATATAGACAATTTGGTATCAGGTTCAAACAGAACACCTCTTTATCTCATCTGCTGAAAATCTGAAGACTATTTCAAAAAGCTTATTTTTTCAATGACCATGTGTATTGCTTTGGAAATATCCTCCCTCCATGCCAATTTATGTGGTGCTGTTTAACTAGGATTGGAGTATACGAAAGAAAGAAAGAAAGACTTCTGAAAGTTGACCTGAAACAAGCCAAAGAATTTTGTTGTTACCTGTTTCTCAAAAAAAAAAAAAAAAAGCCAAAGAATTTTGTGTGGCTATATATCTTATAAGGGAAAAATGAGATAAGTATGACATTGCTTTTGGTACAGACTAAAAAAAGAAAGCATGACATATAAATTGGCACAAAGAGAGTACATAAAAGAAAAAGGGAAATCCAACATGATTAAATTCTAGAGAGTGAAAAGATTCCAACAGTTACCAGTCTATTTTGAAAATGGAATGGAAAATGAATGGAGGTTGTCTAAGTAGGCATTTGGTCATGTAATTTGGAGCTCAAATTTGAAGTTCTAATTTTGGATCTCAAATTCACCTAAAAGGTAGGATTTCAATTTCAAGTTTGTGATTTCAAAATTTATAAAATTTAAAACTTCATAAGTTTATTATTTGCTAAAAGACCTAAAGAACCGATGCTCAACGTGAAGAGATTGTTCATACCATGTAGGGGGATCATATTGAAGAATAGCCAGTTGCTATTATTGTTGGTTTATTAGACCAGTGGATCTTTATTAATTTATGTATATTTGAAAGTTGTGTGATAGCATGCAATCGGAAACATTTATTTATAAAAGGAATATGAAGATATGTGATTTATTAATGAGTCGATTTAGAATATTTCAATATCTTATTCACTAACTATAATTTTTTCATTTAATAAGATTGTATAAGAGTTGAGAAAGTTTTCACAAGTTGTATATCCAAACAAATTCCATCTTCAAATTAACCTTATTTCAAATTATGATATGAAATCATGGCCATATGGCCCCTAAGTTTCCCATTTCCTGGTTTAGTTTGGTAAAAGAAAAAAATGAAGGAAATTGAAGTGAGAAAAAAAAATCTCCTCGGTCGGCTTATGGCACTCTTTCTTTTAGTAGGGAAGAGAATTGTGAAAGAAGAATCAATTTATGTCATCCCTTATATTTTACCTTTATATAGTTACTTCCGTTAGTTTCTGACAGAGTGTAAAATCTTTGTATGGAAGTACTTAAACTTCCATCATCAAACTTTTCGGCATAATTGATGGCTAGAAAAACCCAAGTAATTGCTTCAGAACCATGAAACCTCAATATTTGCTACTCCCTCCGTTCACCAATAGTTTTCCACTATTGACTTGGCATAGGGATCAAGAAGTAGTAAATGATAGGAGTGATTTTACCAAATTACCCTTTGAATATAATAAGTACAATTTCTTGAAAAATTAATGATAAAGGTAGAATAGGAACTAAGTGTAAAATTGTATCTTGATTTCATAAAGTGGACACTTATTGTTGAATATCTATTTTTAGTATAGTGGACAAGTAAAGATGGACGGAGGGAGTATATAAAAGTAGTTAAATTTCCCAAGTAGCTGCAATATATGGTTTTGAATGAAGCTCATAACTATTCTTTCACGGCCAGGTTTTTCCAGTTACGGTCATGGACAATTACAATCTGGTGGAATCCTTGGTTTCCCGTATCCTTGTCTGACTTATACTTATGAGTTTCTGATATAACTTTGAATGCGGTATTAAGGTCTATATTTGCTACGTCTTCGACTTTGTTTTGTTCTTAACAAGTTTGTTTCCCTAGATATGACTGATATTGATGAGAAGCAACTAGTTTTGTATGCTCAGATGGCAAACCTTGTCAGTCTGATTCTTCAATGGCTGGATATCAATGTAAAGGAGATTGCAGAAAACTTTTCGAAGGTATAGATTGAGGACCAGATTTTCGCTTTAGATATGTCTAAAAACTCTACCAAATTTCCTGTCCGGGAAAAAAAAACTGAGACCTTATCCTATGTTGCATAGGCCTGTTCCATGCATAATGTCTGGGATATATTGTCTCTACTGTTCAAATCTTTCATGTAACTTTCTTATTTCATGAAAATTAGAGGACAACGTTGTTGAAGTCTTCCCTCAATCACTTGTCTGGAAACGTCTAATCCTTTTTCTTACAAAATTCATTGTCTAACCTGATGTTTCTGAGGATCTGCAGTTTTCATGTAATGCACATACAATTTGTGATGCTGAGCTGAAACCCCTGGGGACAGGCCTTTATCCGGTGGTTTCTATAATCAACCACTAGGTAATTATTTCAATAAATTTATGTCAGCTCATATATGTATTTCTCTAAGTGTATTTTTCATGTTATAGTTGTTTGCCAAATTCGGTTCTAATATTTGAGGGGCGAATGGCTGTTGTCCGAGCTGTGCAGCATATACCCAAAGGTACTGAGGTAAGACATTGTTTTCCAAATCATTTTGGTCAATTCGATGAGTTATTAAATTTTCACTAATCGAAAAATATGTTATCATTCTGAAAACTAAATAAGATACAAATCAACCAATCACAGGTTCTGAAAGTGCTCCGTTTGATCAATACTTCCAATTTTGAGCAAGGATTATTTGACGAATTTAGTAAGAAAAATCACTGATAATGATATGCATGTAGTCATGATGACTCTTGAAGAATCAGTGATAATGATATGCATGTAGATCATCAATCATTGAGATCTTTGTCGTCGACTCTTGAATATCTTTGAATAAGCTAATTCTTTATGATTCTTGTTTGCTCTTTTGAGCACTTAAACATCTACATGGAGTTCAAAAAGAGATTTTAGAAACAGTGGTGTACATCGTTGAGGGGGGGATTATATGGTTAATTAGCCTCCAATGGTTCTGTTGATCTTGTACACAAAGCATAGGGCTTCCACTGGTTAATATTGGAAATTGACTCAAATTTACTATATGGAAGAGTTTCTGTTTGACGCTCATTACTGTAGAAATGTGTTAAATTTGATAATATGCTAGGGGATATGTCTCTACAACCTGTTTCTGCTTACATATACATGCTTGGGTGTGTGCACTCTTGGATGTACCACAAGTTGATGGATAATAATGAGTACATTTGGGATGCTATTTACTGTATTGAAGAAGTACATTAGAAACACAAATAAAGTTATCGACATCTAGCAATCACTAACTTTCTGATTTACTTGATTGGCTTCCAAAAGGTGTCAATAAGTTATATAGAAATGGCTGGAAGCACTGCAACTCGTCAAAAGGCTCTTAAAGAACAGTACCTTTTCTCGTGCACTTGCATTCGCTGCATCAAGTTGGTATGTTCATTGCCTAGTCTAACTAGTGCTCAATATAAGATTTTTCTGCTCACAAACTTATTAAACTACTAATTATAAGGGCCAAAATAATGATATCCAAGAAAGTGCAGTTCTGGAGGGATATCGATGCAAGGACAAGAGATGCAGTGGCTTCCTGCTTCGTGACTCTGGCATATGATCCCTGTCTCAAACCTCATCTTAAATCTGCAAGGTTGATCTTGATCTGGTTTGCCAATGACTTCTCCTTTTCTTGGTTTTTGCAGGTAATAAAGGATTCACATGCCAATTGTGTGGACTGTTTAGGGACAAGGAAGAGATAAAGAATATCGTCAATGAAATCCAATCACTGTCAGAAAAAGCTTTGTTTTCACTTTCACGTGGGTGTATCCTCAGAAGTTAGCAATAAGTATATCTAATCTATGTTACTACCTATAAACTCTGTATAATAGTCTGATATAGATATTCAACTAATGTTAGAATAATCATCATGCTAATACTACTTCTAACAATGTGTTGAGCTAAGAATTTCCCCTCTAAGTCAGCATGAGCTATCTAAGAAGGGGCACTTTTGATCACTCCACTTGAGTTGGTATCGAATTGAGGAAGTGGAACGTTCCATCAATTAAATTTAAAGATTATATTGTTGGAAAACGAGAACTCTTTGACAGAAGACAGATAACAAAGATGCTAGTGTAATGTATAAGATGATTGAGAAACTTCAATTGAAGCTGTACCATCCATTATCGATCAATCTGATGCGCACGTGGGAGAATCTCTTAAAGGTTTGATTACCTTCAATTCAGTTTCTATCAGAAGAATGTTCTCCACCCATGTTGAATAGTGATTCCATCAAGGGAATTTCTTTTTTTTTTATTTCCTTTGAGGATATTGACATCATTCTTATTCCAACCTTCTCCTTGATATTTTTTTTGAACGTGATGTATGGATGTTTATTTATTTAGATATTGATGGAGCTGCAAGATTGGATGGAGGCACTAAAGTATTGCAGATTAACTATTCCAGTTTATCAGAGTAAGTTGGCATTACCTAAAGGTTCAAGATATTTCTATTACCAAAACCCCAACCCACCTCCAGCCCCACGTTTTAATAAAATGTTGATCATTTGTTGCAATGCAATAATTTGCTTCTCGTTTTCTAAAATCTTATGGTATATAATAAGCTTTAAATAGTTTGATTCAACAATCTAAACTATCAAGCAAAGTTATACAATCATCTAACTAAAAATTTATAATTTGAAAAGAAAATTTTACTACATTACTAGTGTCAGGACCATATAAGGATATAATTAAATTTCTTTTTGTTCTTAGGAGTTGGCCATGTTAATGTGTATGTAATCTGCATCTCCTTGCTGCCTTTCTAATACATCTTACTTCATCAAAAGAATAAAATAAGGTATAATTAAATTTCTAAATATCAATTGTAACTTTGTAATACGTGTAGTAGTGATTTTTCTAGTGGTTATAAAGATGACTTTTGTTGAAGAATTAAAATTAATTATACATTGAGATATTGAAATAAAAATGTGATAACATGGAAATTGTTGTAAATAAATTGTAAATAAAATCGATGTTCATGTAGATTACTCCCACTATGTCAAATCACTCTTCCACTACGCTCATGTAGATTATTCCCACTATGTCAAATCACTCTTCCACTATAGGAGATAATGGAAGTGATCACCCTTCCAAAATAGGAGATGTAATAATTGTCACTATAGCAATGTGCTTATAAATAGTCTTTCCTCCTCTTTAGAATATGGATATAGAAATGCAAGGTTAATGAATTACTATTATCTTCTCTCTATTTCTTTGCTATCCAAATTTGATATATTGTCATTATTTTATAACACGTTATCAGCACGAAGTGTCTCATAAGGTATGTTTTGATGATATAACGCTTTCTATTTTCATATCCTAAACACAAGTATGTATTAAAAATAATAATTAAAAAAATTCACCTTCTATGTTCTTTAAATAATATAAGATGGTAGTAAACTTTATCAATTAATGGAAATAAATTTTCTTATTAAAGAATGCTTCATATGTTATTCTTAATTCTTAAGGGTTAAAATTTTACTATTTTAAATCTAATTTAAAAAACCAAAGACATGACCCTAGATAAAAAGCAGTGGAGGTCGCGTATTAAAGTAGTAGGCTAATTGGTGGTAGGGTTAGGTGGTTATCTAGTCATGGAGTATAGTAGGGTAGAGGAGTAGTAGTGTTTTGTTACATGTGTGGTCTTTATTTGTTGTTTCTGTGTTTGTATTAGTCGTTTTTTTGTTGTTCCCTTTTGTTTACTGTTTGTCATATCTAGTTAATTCTGCTTATGGGTTTTTGAGATGAGGGTTCCCAGGAAACAACCTCTATACTTCTATGAGGTAGTGGTAAGGTCTGCGGACATTCTACCCTCCCCAGACCCCATTTGTGGGATTGCACTGGATACGTTGTTGTTGTTATTGTTGTTGTAACTAATTTTATGATAGTTCTCATCATGTCAAATTTATCAAAATTGGAGTTCGTGGCACTCGATATATCCGGAAAAAATTATCTATCATGGGTACTTGATGCTGAAATTCACCTAGATGCTAAAGGTCATGGTACCACCATTACTAAGGGTAATGAAGCATTGATTCAAGACAAAGCGAAGGCTATGAGTTTTCTTCGTCATCATTTGGATGAAGGATTAAAAGTTATATTTGACAGTAAAAGATCCACTTGAATTGTGGACTAGTTTGAAAGAAAGATATGACCACCTTAAGGCAACTATATTGCCGATGGCTCGTTATGAATGGATACATTTACGATTACTGGACTTTGAAACTGTATGTGAATATAATTCTACTGTATATAAAATAACTTCCCAATTAAAATTATGTGGGGAAAATATAACAGATGATGATATGTTGGAAAAGACTCTTACTACTTTTCATGCCTCAAATCTGGTATTACAGTAGTAATATCGTGAAAGGGGATTTAAAAAGTATTCTGATTTAATCTCATGCCTTCTTGTGGTTGAGCAACATAATATCTTTTTATTGAAAAATCATGAAGCCCATCCCACTAGAACTGCTCCATTATTGGAAGCAAATGTGGTAGAAGCACATGACCAGTCTGAAAGAGGATAAAATAAAAATTGAGGTCAAACTAACGTGCGTGGGCGTGGTAATGACAGAAGACGATATAATAATTGTCGTGGTGATGGTCATCATAAAATGAAGAACAATACGCGTTGTACTCTTTTTTTCTTAACCCGTATTATTCTCCCTTTTTTGGTGACCACCACCACGACTATTATTATATCGTCTTCTGCCATTACCACGCACATTATTTTGACCTCGATTTTTATTTTGTCCTCTTTCAGACTGGTTATGTGCTTCTACCACATTTGCTTCCGATAATGGAGCAGTTCCAGTGGGATGGGTTTCATGATTTTTCAATAAAAGGGTATTATGTTGCTTAGCCACAAGAAGGCATGAGATTAAATCAGAATACTTTTTAAATCCCCTTTCACGATATTACTGCTGTAATACCTTATTTGAGGCATGAAAAGTAATAAGAGTCTTTTCCAACATATCCTTATCTATTATATTTTCCCCGCATAATTTTATTAGGAAGTTATTTTTATATACAATAGAATTATATTGTAATACAGTTTAAAAGTCCTATAATCATAATTGTATCCATTCATAACGAGCCCTTGGCAATATAGTTGTCTTAAGGTGGTCATATCTTTCTTTCAAACTAGTCCACAATTCAAGTGGATCTTTTACTGTCAAATATTCAACTTTTAATCCTTCATCCAAATGATGACGAAGGAAAATCATAGCCTTCGCTTTGTCCTGACTCAATGCTTCATTACCTTAAGTAATGGTGGTATCATGATCTTCAGCATCTAGGTGAATTTTAGCATCAAGTACCCATGATAGATTATTTTTGTCGGATATATCGAATGCCACGAACTCCAATTTTGATAAATTTGACATGATGAGAACTATCATAAAATTATTGAAATTGAATTTAAAATAATAAAATTTTAACCCTTATAACATATGAAGCATTCTTTAATAAGAAAATTTATTTTCATTAATTGACAAAGTTTAGTACCACCTTATATTATTTAAAGAATATAAAATGTGACTTTTTTAAATTATTATTTTAAATGCATACTTGTGTTTAGGATCTGAAAATAGAAAGTGTCATATTATCGAAACATACCTTATGAGAGACTACGTGTTGATAACGTGTTATAAAATAATGACAATATATCAAATTTGGATAGCGAAGAAATAGAGAGAAGATAATAGTAATTCCTTAACCTTTCATTTCTATATCTATATTCTAAAGAGGAGGAAAGACTATTTATAAGCACATTGCTGTAATGGCAATTATTACATCTCCTATTATGGAAGGGTGATCACTTCCATTATCTCCTACAGTGGAAAGTGATTTGACATAGTGGGAATAATCTACATAGGCATCTATTTTATTTACAACACAATTTTATTAAATATATTTATGTTTTGGCTTTAGGCCACTGCTTGTATTGAAGTACCCTTGTCAAATGAAATAAGGAACCAAAACATGCTTAAGTTATATTCCTTATTGGTCTCTGCATAGAAAATTCTTATATCCACCCCGAGACCTCCTGTTCTTTCTCTGGAACGTTAAATCTAATTCATTTTTTATTCTGTTCTTTTTACCTGCATGTCTTACATGATATTGATTAGCATTCCTTGTGAAGGACCATTTGATTTGGGAAATGTGTGGTTTTATAGTTGCTTTGTTTTGTAAAATGAAGAAACTTTCTTATGCTTCGTACAGATGACATATACAAAGCATTATGACTTCTTTTGAACTTAGTCATGCTCTTAAGTTCCATTTTCCAACAGTTCTGTGCAGCTTTCTGACAGATATGGTTATTGGATTCACATGCCTTCTCCATATTGTAATATTTCTTTTTTTTCTTTTAATAGGAGTTTATCCTGAATGGCATCCTTTACTCGGACTGCAATATTACACTTGCGGAAAACTTGAATGGTTAGACTTTTTGGTTTTTTCGATTTTTTGTGTCGTATATTCTGCTTTGCCAGTTATCTTTTTTCTTTTTTCATGTTTCATTAGTTTCATTGTCAGACAGATAGGCTTAGATTAGTATATCATATTGCAATATTGCACATGTCATTATCTGTTGAAATTGTGGCCATGCCCCTAGAGGCATTGGGGGAGTTAAATTATGGTTTTTAAAAAAAGGTGCTCAAGGTGGCATATAGTACTAGCAGTGTATATCCTTATCACTTAATGTCGCATGGAAGATAACACGACACTTCATGGACTTAAGAGACATAACAGTTAAAGAAAAATGAGGGAGCGCATTAAGTAAATAAAGACTTATAGGAAAAGATAAAACTTGGAAATAAATTAAATATTTACCAACCAGTATTAATTGTTTTTTTTTTTAATCATATATTTATAGTTATATAAACTACGAGAACACTTCGCTCTTACATGAGATATGTAATGAATGAATATTAGGTGTCTACAACTACCCTTCAGTCTCAAACAAGTTGGGTTCTGTTGTATGAATCTTCATTTCTTCATTTAAGCCCGTATCATATCATCATCATAATAAATTGAAAAATATTTAAATAATAGTAATACAATAATAATAGTAAAAGTTTCATACGAATCTAAAACTTCTCCTCAACTATTAGCTATCACCTATATGAATTTTTTTCTTTATGTCTCTTTAGTTAAGTTTGTATTGATGCCAAGCATTTGAAAGTCTTTTCAAATCAATTCCTTCCATGTGATTTTAGGTCTACCTCATCCCCTTTTAACATGTTCATGTACCATAGGTTCACTAATGGACCAGTAGGTGTCTATAAAGAATTAGTTTTAGTTTAAAAACTTTAACAATCGAGATATATACTTGTACATGTCGTAATATATATTTGTAGGATATCTCCAAAACCCATATCCTTAATCCCCCCCCCCTTTCTATATTCTTAGAATAAGCAGCTCCGTATGCCATTTGGATATCAGCAGTTTCTATCCTAAGGCAGCTCCTGCGTCTCCAGGGATAAAGGCATCTTTTTTTCTGCCTTCCCCTTTCGCTCAAGTGTTTCCCTCTTGTTGATTAAAATAGCTATTTCATTTCTTTGAGCCTCTTGCAGTGATAAAGGCCCATCCAATTCAATTACACAAAAAGAGAAACGTATGTCGATTAAGAATCAAAAGTCGTTATTCGTTAGACAAGGCCCACTGTTGTGCATCTCTAGTGTTCTGCTCATATAATAGAAAGAGTTTGTTGCATCAACAAAGTGTATTAGTCAAAAAGGCTTACTTAAACTCATCGATGTGCATTTCTAGGCTATGAAAGAGAGGGCGGACCAGGAATTGAATCAGATGTGTCAAATGCCCTTGTCCTGTTAGCAAGAAAAGAAGGAGCTGCTATTGATTGAACTAGGAAGAAGATAACCTTGAGCGGATTTTAGTAGGCCTTTCCGCTGTCAAATTACTAATTTAAAGAAATTATTGACAGCCTAAACAATTGATTGCCCTAGATCCTCCTCCATCTTTATAAGGATCCTAGAATGTCTACAATAGCCACATGGTAATCTATATACTTTGAACCACACCAGCTAATTGTAAATATTTAATAAGCTAGATATAGTGAAAACATCGAAGTGTTGCAATTGATTTTATAAGTAGTTACCTGTTTGGATAGAAGTGCTATTCCCTCCATCCATATTTACTTGTCCATGTTTCACTTGGCACAACCCCTAAGAAGCAGTAAAGAAAATGGTGTTTTTACTATATTACCCCTAATTATTATTTGTTTAAAAAAAGGGCAAGCACGGTACACTAAAGCTCCCTCTGTGCGCAGGGTTCGGAGGAGGGCCCGACAACAGGATCTATTGTACACAACCTTACCTTGCATTTCTGCCAGAGGCTATTTCCAAGGCGTGAACCCTTGACTTCCTGGTCACATGGCAGCAACTTTACCAGTTTCTCCAAGGCTCCCCTTCATTATTTGTTAAAAAATGAATCAAAAATATTATAGTACTTAATAATAAGGGTAAAATAAATATAGATGATAAATTATCTCTTGGTTTTTCAAAGTGGACAAATAAAAGTGTCTATTTTTAATATGGTGAACAAGTAAAAGTGGACGAATGGAGTAGAAAGAATGGATATGTTTGGTTAAACGATGTCGATAAGTTGTTCTTTTGTTTAAAATGATTAAAATATCCTTAAATTTTTTGACAAAAGATTATTAATTTTAAAAGTATACTTGTAAAGAAACAGAGACCAATGGAATCCATTGTGTAAGGGTCTACAACTGCTTTGAGATTTTTAAACAATTATCTTTGTTTTCTTTTTTTTTTTCTTTTTTCGGTCTGTTTTAACATTTGTCTTTGTATATCTAGGAATTTTTATCTATTAAATTTTAAGTACTTAAGGAGACCAGATATTGGTGTTCCAATTTTAGTCGACTAGAGATATTTTGCAACCTGCAACGATTTCGTGGTTTGGAGATTTGTGCTTCCTTCTTTTGTTCTACTTTATTAGATCTTGGTCGCAGTACATAAGCAGAAGGTGTGTGATTTCGAAATGCCACAAAGCTTTGGTCTGGCGCAACATGATGCGTGTGGTAGGTGCATGTCACGGATCAACCCTACAGCAGACAGTTTGATATTTTAAGTGGAGAAGGGGAAGGGGGAAGGGTTACACATTATTTCGAATGCATCATGATCACAGGGATTTTTAAGTTATCAAGTCAAACATATGAGACTTAAAAAACTATTAATCCAGTTGATAGACAGTTTCTCCAGTGAATAGGATTTCTTGTATTAGATATACCATTTGTTGCAAATCTTGATCTTCATAGAGGCATGAAAAAGGTCAAGAAAGTGCTGATTTTGTTAATGGTCATCCTGTGGTGCTGATTTGTAATTTCAGGTGGCTTGGTGAGACTGAGGAAGCATACAAGTCGCTAGCCAAGGCAGCAGAGATACTGCGAATTACTCATGGAACAAATACCACTTTCATGAAAGAGCTTTTTGTGAAGTTAGATGAAGCTCGTGCGGAGCTCTCTTACAAGATTTCATCCAAGGAAGAATGATCATTGAACTGCATCCGCGAATGCACAAAATCTCACAGATACAAGGGTGACAGACTGATCAATGATCTTGTTGTGAGATACTAGTCACCCTTTCCTGCTATCTGGGAGTTTAATTACTATTATGAGAGAAAATAGGCTATCTAGCAGTTTCTCCAAGGGAGTCCACAGCATGTTTCCTTGGAAGGGTGTCAATAGCTAAAATTGTTATTGTTGGTTACATTCTTGTCTCCATTGGCCTGTATAACATTGCAGGATAAATTCTCCTTATATAGAGTAAGTAGTAATGTATATATCTTTTGAATAATTCTGTTCTAAAGAAATAGAGGGTGTGCTTGGTACGAAGGAAAATGTTTTCCGTGGAAAAGATTTTTTAGAAAGTGTTTTCACGGAAAACAAGGTGTTTTTTAACTTATTTTTTCATGTTTGGTTGGTGAGTAGAAAATATTTTTCATTGTTTGGTTGGTGAGTAGAAAATATTTTTCATTGTTTGTTTAGTGAATGAAAATATTTTTCAGAAAATATCTTTTATTTTTAGCTAGAGAATAGAAAATTTTATAGAAAATTTATTTTTGATATGAAAATCAACACTGACACCAAATGGGATCCAACTTGATTTTCAATTCAAAATTTAACTTTTAAATTTAAATTCGACCTCGATTTTTGAATTGGAATTTGACCACAGCCGACTCTAGATAGATTTTACTTTCAAAAGATTTGATTTTTCTAAAATTAATTTTGAGGGGGGAGGGGGATTAAACTTTAAGAATTTGAAATATTTTCCTAAAATAAATTTTTAAAATTTGTTTGTATGGGTTAAAAAAATAAAATTTTGAAATAGGTGGGTCACGGTAGGATGATGTAAAAAATGAATTTTTCAAAATGTGAAATACTTTAAAAAAAAATAAACTTTTCATTTCTTTTTTAAAAAAAAAGAAATTTTGCAATTTAACCCTTTCGTTTTGGGTGGCTGGATGATAGGGGTGAAGTAAGAAAAAATATTGTAATTTGAGATTGTAAGGGAGTGTTAGAAAATATTTTGCTTAGTTTTTGGAAGGAAATTATTTTGTTTAAATTTTGAAGAAAATAAATTGATCTGAAAAAAATTAAGCCGAT
>DF363898.1:11170-31920 GCA_000787875.1 Solanum virginianum | reverse complement strand
GATCAACCACAAGGCTCCACACTTATATTCTAGAATTATATATTTTTCCAACATATAAATACATAATGAAAGACTAATTATTCTTGGTCTTGTAAGTGTGCACTTGTACATATAAACATCCATAAATTTCAATTCACATACTAAAAGAAAATTCCAACTTAAATTCTTCATTTCTCCAAAATTATACTTAAGTGTAGAATTTTCCAAAATCACAAAGTTGGTCCCAAAGTTCGAAATGATTTCAAAACACCAATTTACGGGCTCTAACAATACATAACTCTTAAGTATTTAAATCATATACCATAGATAATACATCTTTGAAATATAAGGAGAACATACATATGAATGATCATTTAACACATTACTTTACACATAGAACATGAGATAATGCATATGAGAAATAAAGAGCTGACCCTTATTGAATGCATGATGAGTCACATAAATTTAAATTAGTAAGAAATTATATGTTGTTATGAACAACTAAAATATTAATATCCTTGAGTGAACAATACATCACTTTATATAAAAGACTATTTTACTATGAAAGAAATATTAATAATCATGATGGAGACAATCTTACGTACTTGAAGATTGGTCATATACCTTTAGGAGAAATACTATATAAGCTTGTGAAACAATGAGTCATAGGAACTTTAAAACAACTTTGAACATAATATGAATGGACCATCATAAATCATCATAAAAGGACATCTTGGGAACATAAGGAAAAAATGAACATATGTGAGAGCACCTTTTAACCGAAATAAATCATGTGAGCTAATTATGGAGTCTCAATGTTTCCCTTACACTAGAAGAAAGGTGGAGATCCCTTGCCAAGGAAACCTCCTAAAATGCCTAAGTGGATCCACTAAATCCTTACTATTGAGCAACCTCTACTATTGGTTGGTCTAGAAATAAATCTTTACGAGCAAGTGACTTTTATTTCCTATAGTGACACATAGTTATAGGACAATGGGATTCTACTAATGGTCTCACATATGCTAAGTAAAACTCTCATAAAATAATCATAAGTATGAATCATCAATCATTAGTGGAGAAATATTTTACTAACCTATCCCATAAGCATTTAAAACATTAATCATCATCATTACGATAGCTCCTATGTCTTGGTGAAGCCTCTACTATCATCTAGCATCATAAATCTTGTCTATGCTTCTACTATCGGTTCATCATCTTATATCCCTCTATAGGTCATCATAATCTCATAATCATAGCTAGGTGCGGACTCACCTTTTATTTATTCATTCATTCTTGACCCCAATGAGTCTAGTACCAAATAATATATAGACAAGAGTTTAGTCATGACATGTATAACTTGTGAATCATAACATCATAAAGAAGACTTTTCAATAATACATAACTTTCATATAACTTCAATGTGTTTCATAGCATAGTTGGCAAACCATATCATTCATAATATCCGCGACGTATAAAGAAATAAATTCATGATCTTATATAAAGTTTCATAATATTCTCATGAAGCCATAACATAAATATTGACTCTTAACATTTAGGATCTTTATGTTCTTATATAGCATGGATTATGACTTCCTTCGTTTATGAAATATCATTTTTCATATAGGTTATATTCAAAATATTGGTTTTGCATTCTTGATGACTCATAAACATGACATATATCATATATACATAGGACAGGATGTAATCATTTATAATCATCCATATCCTAACAAGAATAATCATGAATTTTAACTCAATATTCATCATAGACTATAATATGCTACCAATATACATCATATGACTAGGAATGCATCATAAATCTATATTCAAATTAGTTTTTCAAAACTTCACAATATGCATAAACTATCGGACAAGTTTAATGTAAAGAAACTTGAGCTTTGTGAAGGGAAGGGCTCCACAAATCAAACCCATATATATTGGTGTAAGAACCCAAATTTTCATATAGCTTTGGTGATGCTTGAAATTTGGTTTCAAAAAGTTTTGACCCAAGATGACACCTTATGGAAGCCTCCACGGGCTGTGTGACCACCTACATGGGACCGTCAAATCAATTTAAGATCATTTATTACTATTTGTTCTTATTCTAAACACTTAGCTTCTCATTCACTCGCTCAAATGCTTGCCGAATGCTCTTTTCGAACTCTGACCGATGGATTCCCATGGAACCTCCAAGCTCAATCTAATTTCACAAGCCTTCAATTCAAGCTTATTTATGTTATTTTTGGCCATTGTGGGTCTCCTACATCAAGCCAAGTTCAAAGAAATTCCATCGGCTAAGTTTTTCACAAGCACCGATAGGAGGGTCAATTTTAAAGGGTCATATCTCTTAGCTCAAAAGGAACTGGATGTCCTATCACCTAAAAATTAAGAATCTTTGTATTAAATTTCCAACACACTTGGTTTCAACTCATTTAGAGTTTGGATGAAGAAGTTATGTCCGTTTTCGTAAAACTCTCATGTGCTATGTTGTCACAATTTCTCTAAGCAAGACATGGGTCATGTGGTATCCCACGACCCATGGGAATGGCCTTAGGCCTGAAATAGCCACCTTTTGGCTAAGTAATGTGCCACGACCAGCCACACGAATCGTGTGGTGTGGCACGGGCCGTGAGGCCCTCCGTGAGGTTTCAGGAGTGAAAAGTTTTCTAAGTGTTGAGCCAAGTTCCAATTTCAAAATTTTTGCCTAAGTGTAGTCTCACAGGCACTCCACATGACCCATGGAGTGCAACATGGGCTGGAGGCCTCAAGTAAGGTGACACTTTGTCATTTTTCTCTCTGTTTCATTAATGGTGTTTTCGTAAATTTGGTTATTTCTATTAGTTTTTTGGGATCTCCTATGTTATATAATGACCTTCTAAAGACCTAAAACCCTATTCATATTTTTCACACACTCTCTCTCTCATTCAAAAGACTCTCTCAAATCCTCTCAAGGGTTCTTGAAGATTTCCAACTTGGAAATCATGATACATTCAATTCTTCATCAATTTTTCTCTTAGGTGCTCTTCATCTTGTGAAGGTATGCGGATTTTGATCCTTGGTTACTTCCAATCAAGGAGACCCAAACTATTTTCAAGAAATCTACATAAATTTCACTTACTTTAATTTGGTATTTTAAATATTATGATTCCTTAAATTCCAATAATAAATGAGTTATATTTATCTACTGATTTAAAGATGAATTAAGCTTTGAAATATTAAAATACATTGTTATTAAGAATATTTGAATATGAATGGTCCTCAAATGTTTGAATCTAATTATATTATGATTTCAAATATGGATTTAACTATGTTTTCACTTGAATTTCATATTATTTTAATGATTTTAGATTGAATCTAAATTACCCATGTCATTCACATCTCATTTATAGCATATGCATTTTATGAGCGTGAATTTATGAAATTATGAAGTGGGTAAGCCCAATTATGCTAAGTATATGATTTTTGACAAGATTATGGTTATGACAAGAATGTGATCACATATATGTCTATTGATTATGGATCTTTGAGCATCTTGGGTGCTTGCACCATTTTATATATGAATGGGCTATTCCTATGCATGAGTATTATGATCATGGACTATGATTTGGCATTTGAACCTAAGTATGATGAATTATGAGTTATGTTTTGGCCTTTAAGCCTAAGAATGTATTGAAATGATTTAGAAAAAAATGACTATTGCCTCTTTTAAAAGCAAGTATATACATATGTATATGCATTCTCGTGGGATGATGACTTAGCACCGATGGATATAGGGTTTGCTCTCTTTCCTTAAAATATGTGCCTAGCATAGGCTTTCTTTTTGAAATGAGAGTTGTTCCCATAAGGAAATGTGCTTTTGAAATGGGAGTTGTTACCATAAGTAGAAGACATGATATGACTTACATCTTTTTATTTTTTCTTTTTCATTAGCTCTCTCATTTCACACAAAAAATCAAATTTTGATATGCTATATATGAAAATTCTATCTGAAATAGGAGTTGTCCTATAAGGAAGGTTATTTCATGCGAAATAGGAGTTGTCTCATAAGGTGAAGTATGGTTTACCTTTGGCAAGTAGACCATCTCTTTTTTGATGAGGGGATTTTATCGGGATTCCAGGTAATAGCTCGCTTACATCATTGGTTTCATGGCATCTTGTTATACTATTCTCTTGATTATATCTTTTCTATATTATGTACCCTTGTCATCTAACATTGAAATGCAGGTTTGGTAAGTTACATGCATTACACCCTGTATACTTAGTACATTTACATGTATAACACATACTTTTACCTAAATGATATTACCATGTAGGGACCGAGGACTTTGATCATCCACCGTATGTTGCCTAGCTCGAGTCCCAAGTTTGATTATAGTGGTAAGTCCTATGTTCCAAGGATGAATCACCATCCTTCTACCTAGGGTATTTTTATCTATTTTACTTACTTTGAGGGTAAGCCCGAGAAGTGTCTTGGCCCCCGTCCTATATTATGACTAGATGTATTGTTGGACATCTTGTAAACCTTCTTACGTTTTATGCTATGTGTTATGGTTAAAGTCTATGTTATGGATTGGCTATCTTAACTATCGTATATGAGTTGGTTATATGATTTATGGCTTGGCTATATGTTGTGATGGAAAGATCCTAAGTCCCAAATTGCCCCCATAGCATGAGTCATACTTACCCCTACCTTATTCATTATGTGCTATATGTTATGTGAATTGGTGCTAATACCTTTCCCTAAGATATCCCCATAGCATGAGTCCTACTTTCCTGTCCCTTAGAACTATGTGTTTAATTTTGAATGCGCTTCTAAACTAATGATGTGAATTTTGGTACTTTGAGGCTTGTTTGAGGACTCTTGGGTTTCCATTCGTCGTGTCACTCCTAGACCCTAGGTCCGGGTCATGACAGAGATGGTATTAGAGCACTAGGTTTATAAATGGTCCTCGGAGTCCAACATGTCGCATCAAGTAGAGCCTTATTCATGGGTGTGAAGCACGTGCCACATCTATGGGTAGGAGGCTATAAGACATTTTAGGAAATGTTTTACTTTTTCATGATTAATATCGTGTTATGGAACGTGTCTTAAGATTTCCTATCTCTATCCCTCTCTATCGAATAGGGAGATTTACTATGGGCTTGTAATGTAATCCAGATAAAGGAGATATTATAGCTAATCTTACAGATAAAGTCAAAAGAGAGTTGGTGAAGGATGTTCCCTGTTTGACAAGCTTGGTCTTTTGGGTATTTAGGAGTTTTCTTGGGTTGGCTGATTATGATGAAATGTTAGTGGAAGGTTTCTTATCTATTGAATCTCTATTGACCAAGCTAACTCAAAAGAAGGCCAAGTTTGTATAGTCAGATAAGAGTGAGAAGGGTTTTCAGACGTTTAAAGATCGAGTTACATAGGCTCTTATTTTGACTTTAGCGGATGGCTTAGATAGGTTAGTGGTATGTTGGGAGGCTTCTCAGATTAGGTTGGGTTGTGTACTTATGCAACATGGTAAGGTGATGGCTTGTGCATTAAGGCAATTGGAGGTGCATGAGCAAAATTACTCAACTCGTGATCTTGAGTTATCGGGGGTGGTATTAGCTTTGAAAATTCGGAAACATTATTTGTATGGGGTGCATGTTGATGTTTTGTCAACCACAAGAGTTTGCAATATGTGTCCACTCAAAGGGATCTTAACTTGAGGCAAAGAAGATGGTTGGAACTCCTTAAGGACTATGACATAGGTGTACAATATCATCTCGGCAAGGCAAATGTGGTAGCGGACGCTCTTAGTAGGTTATCTATGGGAAGTATAGCTCATGTTGAGGAAGGGAAGGGGGAGTTGGCTATAGGTGTTCACTATTTTGCTAGATTGGGTGTTAGGTTGTCCGACTCTAATGATAATGGTCTCCATGTTCACAATAGGGCCGAATCTTTTGTGGTTGTTGATGTTAAGGCTAAGCAAGACTTAGACCCATCATTTGTGGTATTGAAGAGGCTGGTTGTCAAAAATAGGATAGAGGTTTTCCCCAAGGGGGAGATGGTGTAACTTGGTACCAAGATTGATTGAATGTTTCGGAGGTTAATGGTCTTAGGGATATGATCATGAGTAAAGCCCATAACTCTCATTATTCTATTCACTCGAGATCTACTAAAAGGTACTAAGGTTTGAGAGATGTGTATTGGTCGCATGGTTTGAAGAAGGATATAGCCAAGTTTGTATTTGAATGCCCTAATTGTCAACAAACGAAGGTAGAACACATAGGACCCGGTGGTTTGACTCAAGATATTGAAATTTCTACTTGGAAGTGGGAAGAGGCAAACATGGATTTTGTGGTTGGTTTGCCATAAACACCAAAGCAATTTGATTCAATTTGGAGTATTGTTGACCGGATGACTAAGTCATCTCACTTCCTATCGGTTGATACTACTCTCAATGTTGGAACAATGTCAGGTTATGTAAATTGGAGTTGGTTGACTGGATCGTATGCCTATTTGTATTATATTGGATTATGATACCCGACTTACTTCTCACTTTGGAAATTATCTAAAAAAGGGGCTTAGCCCTAAGGTTAAGTTAAGCACCATTTTTCACTGTCGATCTATTGGGCAAGCCAAGAGCATAATTAAACTTTGGAGGAAATGATGAGGTCTTATGTGTTAGAATTCAAAGTTAATTGGAGTGATCATCTACCACCTATTAAGTTGGCTTACAGCAATAACTTTTATGCTAGCATTGGTGTGGCACCATTTAGGGCTTTGTGTGGTAGAAGGTATAGGTCTTTAGTGGGATGGTTTGAGATAGATGAGATGAATTCTATAGGCCGGGGATGAATTCTATAGGCCGGGATTTAGTGTTGAGGCTATGGAAAGAGTGGGATTAGTTAGGGAAAAGTTGTAGATGGCTTGAAGTCATCCCAAGGTTTTGTTTAGATGTTGGAAAAAGGTAGCATGGGTCTTGTATTGGTGATTGGGTATATGTGAAGGTCTCACCTAGGAAGGGTATGATGCGTTTTATAAAGGAGGTCAAGTTAAGTTCTCGGTATGTAGGTTCTTATGAGGTCTTTTGAGCGGATCAGAATATGACTCATAGGTAGGAATTGCCTCCAAATTTGAGCTCTATTCATCGATTCTTCATGTATCTATGTCGAGAAAATCGCTGGGGGATCGTAGTACTATTGTGCCTTTGGAAGGGGTGGAGTTGGAGGACAACTTATCTTATGAGAAAATTTTGGTGGAAATATTTAGATAGGAAAGTGAAACGACTTTGTTACAAGGACGTGGCTTTGGTTAAGTGCATTGGAGAAATCAACATGTGGAAAGTGCTACGTGGGAAATGGGATCAAGTATGATGTGACGATACCTCTATCTTTCCAATCTACTCAAGCCTATGGTATTAGGTTCTTCTTATTCTCAATGGTCCTAATTCTTTCTCTCTTGAGTCTCATGACAGGACTTGCATACATGTGTACGAAAATGATTTATTTTGTGATGTTTAAAAATGGTTTGAATATGTTTTGATACGGATTTTAATGATTTGATGATTTTCAAATGGTGAATTATGCATTTTACCTTGTGTTTGGAAGTTTCATGTTCTAAGTCAAGTCTTTCAAGCCTTGTTCTACCACATTCGAGGACGAATGTTCCCAAGGGGGAGATGATGTCAGGACCCAGATTTTCGTATAGCTTTAGTGATGCTCGGAATTTGGTTTCGAAAAGTTTTAGGCCAAGATGAAACCTTATAGAAGCCTCCACGGGCTATGTGGGACTCCCAAATCAGTTTGAAATCCTTCATTACTATTCATTCTTATTCTAAACACTTAGCTTCTCATTCACTAGCTCAAATGTTTGTCAAATCCTCTTTTCGAACTTTGACTTGTAGATTCCCGTGGAACCTTCAAGCTCAATCTAAGTTCACTTTCAAACCTTCAATTCAAGCTTATGTATGTTGTTTTAGGCTATCGTGGGTCTTCTATATCAAGTCAAGTTTGAAGAAATTCCATCGGCTAAGTTTTTCATAAGTACCGATAGGAAGGTCAACTTTAAAAGGTCATACCTCAGCTCAAATCCCACGACCTATCAAATTAAAGCTCTTTGAATTAGCTTTCCAATGCACTTTGTTTCACCTCATTTAGAGTTTGGATGAAAAAGTTATGTCCATTTTTGTAAAGCTCTCTTGTGCTATGTTGTCACCATTTCTCTTAAGCCAAGCCACAAGGGCACCCACACAGGCGGTGTGGCATCCCACGAACTGTGGGGATGGGCTTGGGCCTGAAACGACTACTTTTTGGCCAAGTAATGTGCCACGACCAGCCACACGAATCTTGAGGTCCTCTGTGAGGCTTCTGGAGTGAAAATATTTCTAAGTGTTGAGCCAAGTTCCAATTTCCAATTTTTTGCATAAGTGTAGTCTCACGGGCACTCCACACAAGCTTGGAGTTCCACATGGGCCGTGAGGCCTCAAGTGAGGTGACACTTTGTCATTTTTCTCTCCATTTTATTAATGGCATTTTCATAAATTTGGTTATTTTTGTTGGTCTTTTGGGATCTCCTATGCTATATAATGACCTTCTAAAGACCTAAAACCCTATTCGCATTTTTCACACACACTCTCTCTCATTCAAAAGACTCTCTCAAATCCTCTTAACATTCTTGTAGATATTCAACTTGGGAATCAAGACACATTCAATTCTTCATCAATTTTTCTCTTAGGTGCTCTTCATCTTGTGAAGGTATGTGAGTTTTTATCCTTGGTTACTTCCAATCAAGGAGACCCAAACTATTTTTAAGAAATCTACATGAATTTTACTTAATTTAATTTGGATTTTTAAATATTATGATTCCTTAAATTTCAATAATGAATGGATTATATTTATCTATGGATTTAAAGATGAATTAAGCTTTGAAATATTAAAATACATTGTTATTTAGAATATTTGAATATGTATGGTCCTTAAATGTTTGAATCTAAGCATGGATGATTATATTATGATTTCAAATTTATATTTAACTATGTTTTCACTTGAATTTCATATTATTTTGATGATTTTAGATTGAATCTAAATTGCCTATGTCACTCACATCTTATTCATAGCATATGATTTCATGAGCATGAATTTATGGAAATTATGAAGTGGGTTAAGCCCAATTATGCTAAGTACATGATTTTTGACAAGATTATGGTTATGACAAGAATATGATCACATATATGTCTATTGATTATGGCTCTTTGAGAATCTTGGGTGCTTGCACCATTTTGTATATGAATGGGCTATTCCTACGCATGTGTATTATGATCATGGACTATGATTTGGCATTTCAGCCTAAGTATGGTGAATTATGTGTTATGTTTTGGCTTTTAAGCCTAAGAATGTATTGAAATGATTTGGAAAAAATGACTATTTCCTCCTATAAAAGCAAGTATGTATATATATATATATAAGTTTATGTATTCTCGTGGGATGATGACTTAGCACCGATGGATGGAGGGTATCTCTCTTTGCTTGAACTATGTGCCTCACATAGGTTTGCTTTTCGAAATAAGAGTTGTTCCCATAAGGAAAGATGCCTCTGAAATAGGAGTTTTTTTGGCAAGTAGACCACCTCTTTATCGATGAGGGGATTTCATCGGGATTCCAGGTAATAGCTCGCTTGGTCTTACTCATGTCAGTTAAGGTCACATGACCGCTATATATATGAGCATTAAGCATTTCATACATCATTAGTTTCATGGCATCTTGTTATACTATTCTCTTGATTATATCTTTTCTATATTATGTGCCCTTGTCATTAACATTGAAATGTAGGTCTGGTAAGTTACATGCATTGTACCCCACTTACTTAGTACATTCAAACGTAGTAATGCATACTTTTACCTACATGATATTACTATGTAAGGACTGAGGACTTTGATCATCCATCGTATGACGCCTAGCTCGGGTCTCAAGTTTGATTGTAGTGGTGAGTCCCATCTTCTAAGGACAAATCACCATCATTCTATATAGGGAGTTTTTCTTTATCTATTTTACTTACTTTGAGGGTGAGCCCGAGAAGTGTTTTGGCCCTCGTCCTATCTTATGAATAGAGGCATTGTTGGACATCTTGTAAACCTCCTTACATTTTATGCTATGTGTTATGGTTAAAGTCTATGTTATGGATTGGCTATCTTGACTATCGTTATGTGAGTTGGTTATGTGATTTATGGCTTGGCTATATGTTGTGATGGAAAGATCCTAAGTCTCGAATCGCCCCCATAGTGTGAGTCATACTTACTCGCCCCTTAGTCATTATGTGCTATATGCTATGTGAATTCATGCTATTCCCTTTCCCTAAGATATCCCCATAGATTGAGTCTTACTTTCCCGTCCCTTAGAACTATGTGTTTAATTTCGAATGCGCTTCCAAATCGATGATGCAAATTTTGGTACTTTGAGGCTTGTTTAGGGACTCTTAGCAAAAGAAAATCAGACTTGGAGTTGACAAAATACAAAACCCTAGTTTGCTTTCTCTTTCTTGAAGCCTTGGATGACTTGGGAGTGTTTGAAAGAGTTTTAGACTTAGGTTTTGTTGAGAATGAATTAGAATAGAGTGTTGAGGGTGTATAAGGATGGAAGGGGGGGGGGTTAAGGGCCTAAATGACGTGGAATTTGGGCTTAGGGCATGAGGAATGGAAAAAAGTATCCTTTTTAAAATAGGCTGGTCAGTTTCCACGAAATCCTATTTATGCGCTGTAACAATCCGGCACCCGTAGAGTGGGTTGTATGTGCAGGTAGCCTGACAGTGCTTCACTAAAATATGCGTAACATTTTGGTTCGAACTTCGAATAAGGTGAAATTAGTTGCGTTAGAAAGATAATTCAAAGATATTTTATTTCGTAAGTTATTCAACATCTAATTCTTTGTGTGATAAGAGATATGACCATTTAAAATATACATATATATGAACTCATGCTAGAATGTGGACGATTGGAATCGTTTGCACTCAGCTTGATGGGAGAGGGGCTTGGAATTGCATGAGGGGTCATGGAGAGGATAGATAAGACTGTTAAGGGTTTAAGGGAATTAGAAAAATTAAAAATACCCTTAATGAATCCGGTAGTCTAAACCACGAAAGCCTACTATGTGGGTCGTACAAAGAAGCATGACCCATACTGTTGTTAGTAAGAAAAGATCCAGAAACCTTTATTTTGGCCCCAAATTCATGAAGCACCTTATGAGCTGTATATGGACCTATGGGTCATGATTGGACTCGTAGAGTCCTTCCACACTTGGTTATTTTTCTTATCCTCTTGGTTCCTATATAGGAAAGGATTCTACTAGTCCTATAATGCTTTACGGGCCGTGCTGTTGGTTTGTAGATCACTTTCCTGAAACTCCAATTTCCTTCAAGTCAAGGCCCTCAATTTACAAATCTAACTACGGACTGTAACTCCTTCTACAGGCCATAAGTTGCCCTTGTCCCATAACTCAAGGTCATTTTTCAGGCCAATCTTTCTGCACTCTTAGGCTCCTAAACCAGGGGTAGTTACAGTGCGGGTCCCTTCCGCATTGTGGAGGTAGTCTAGCACAAGTCAAATTTGTCCTTGATCTAAAAAAATGAAAAGAAAAATTGGCCATAAATCGCATATACTAAATTCAGTTTACTTGTTGTTCATAAAATGCGTACCTCTTAGGTCCTAACAAGCTTAGACTTAGTAACTTATAGTGACGTGTTAGGTTGTATGCCAACACTTATTAGATCAGACTCTTCTATGTTGGTGGCAAACTGTGTAAATCATAACAAAATTATGCACTATCCAGCAACTCAACTAGTTCCTATGACCTGTTGTCATATAGTGTCTGAGATACTCTTCAAGCAGATGATTGATCCTTTTAGTCTATCTATCAATTTGCCGATGGTTTGCCATTAAAAACTTCAAATCAGTACCCATTATTTGAAATAAAGTAGTTCAAAATTGACCAATAAATCTAGTTTATTCTGCTTATGAATTTTTGAGATGAGGATTCCCAAGAAATAGCTTCTTTACCTTTACGAGGTAGTGGTAAGGTCTGCGTACATTCTACCCTCGCCAGACCCCACTTGTGGAATTCCTTTGGGTATGTTATTGTTGTTGTAATATTGACCAATAAACCTAGCATCACAATCACTCACAATATCTAATTGAACACCAGAATTCTTCACAACATGCTATTAAAATAGCTCAACAACTATCTCAAAAGAACATAAAGTAGGAGAAGTAATAAAGATACTATATCTTGAGAAGTTGTCAATCACAACCATAATTGATGCTTTATCATCCACTTTTAGGAATTCACTAATGAAGTACATCAAAATAAAAGCTAATAGATGTTTCATTATACGTAGAGACTACAATAAACTAGATTTCTTTCCTTTTAGTCTTGTCAAGTTGATGCATTAGACATGACTTTGCATAGGATCCAATGTTATCTTCCTTCTTTGGCTAGAAATAATTTCAGAACAGTAATGTCATTATCCTTTCAACACCTAGATACCTAGCATTAAAAGTATCATGTGTTTGGTTTAGGAGTTTTAATCGCAACCCATCACCTTAAGGAACAACGATTCTCCCCCTCCCTTTGAAATAAAGTAGATCATTCTCAATCCAATATTTTCTAATTGTGTTATCTTTCACTTGATGCATTTTCCACTTAGTTTTTCTTGCTTGGCTTGTGTATCATGCGAATTCATATTCAACCAATATCTCTTGTCATCTAACTTACTACTAACTCCATTTTTGTCGAGTTTTAAATTATGTAATAGCCACACTGTCTATTTTCATAACAAACTTCATTCTATAAGGATCCAAACTTTGTCATATAGGTGGACAAAGTTTGTTATAACATACATTACCCTTTCATGCAAGCCTAATACTTAGTCTCTTGAATCAAACTCCCAAAAACACTCCCAAATTTCGTTTACTCTAGCTTAAATCAAGGATTCAATTAGGGCTCGAAGATCAAGTTGATATATTCTCAATCTCATCACTCTAAGCTTAGGTTTCTAGGATCCATTCATGATTCCTTTCCAATTATGAAGCCCAAATCCCCTTTCATCTAAATTTCTCTAATTTAAAGTATGATTCAAGTATGGTTTTCATAATTTGACTTCCAGTTGTTGAAATTACATTATGAGCTATATTCAAATGATGATTTAAACATGAATTATGTCTTATTCTATTAGATCATATAGTTTCCTTGAGATTCAAACTTACATGACTTGATGGACTATGAATTCACACATAACTTCAGTTTTGATTCGAATGTTTTTTCTATGCATGGATTATACATGATTCTATCTAATTATCATGTTTTGAACTTGAATTTCATTTAACCATGATTTACTCTCACTTCTCATACATGATCATGCATGTACAAGGCTTCTACATGAGGTTTTGGTTATGAACATGATTATGATTATGGTTGTGAACATGATTATGTTACAAATACAATTATGACATGATTATAATTGCAATGATGATTATGATATGGCTTTAAGCATTCAAGGTTTGTAATACACCATCATGTACAAGTTATGCATGAGCTATTGCTATGCATGCAAGCATATTGTGAATTATGATTTGACTTTTAGGCCCAAGTATGCATGATGATAAATTTATAATGACTTATGATGATCTTATTACAAGCATGCCTATGTTTATACTATCTATTCCCTTGATGTTTACTTAGCACCGAATGAGATTTATGGTGGGGAACTATCCCTAAGGGTCCTTATATAAAACCTACTTATCTCATAACTAATACCACCATAGGTTCTTGTTCTTATTCCCAATATGGATGATTATGTTTCATGATCCACTAAATGGGGTACAATCTATCTTGGCAAGTAGGCTATTCTTTCTTCTGTGTAGAGGCAACATCGAAATTCTGTGTTATAGCTCATATGGTCCTTGATATGCTGTCAAAATACAACATATTTGATGCCCAAAACAAGGGATTTTGTGAGTTCTTAATGCGACCTTTTATGGTTTTTATGTTGCTCTTGCAGAAAAGTTAGGTTGTCATGATTTTGAAGAAAAGTTACAGATTTTGCTGAATCATAGGACATACGAGCTCATCTACGAGTCATAGTCCAAGCTACAAATTGTAGGGTGTATCATAACAAGAATTAGAGACCAAAATTCAGAAATCTGCTAAGTGGAGGTCATCCCTGCGAGGTCACCCTACGACCTAAGTCTCATTATGACTCGTATAAGTGGACTTGTAGCAAGAATTAGAGAGCCAAAATGTTAGATCAAAAACTTAAGGCCTGGACTACGAGAGAAGCATATGAGTCATAGCCCAAGCAATGAATCATACCAATAGGTCATACCAGTTGAGTCCAAGATGCTAAGAACCTGATACGAGACCCTGACTATGACTCGTAGGTCACCCTATGAGTCATACCTGCAAGGCGTACCAGCTGGTAGCTGTCTTTTCTGTGTTATTTTTAGGGTTTGTATGTAAACACTATAAATACATTAAGTTAGGTTTTTATGTGGGGAGACCAGATTTTAGAAGATAGGATTTGCCTTTGAATATTCTCTCAAGAATATTTTTGGGTTTTAGATTAGTTTATTATTCTCTCTTGGAAAACCCATTTTTGGGGCTTGCAAATCTTGCTTTGTACTTATTGTTGATGAATCAAGCTTTTGGGTTTGCAACTTGTGGTGCCTACACTCCTCAGTGTTTTTGGTAAAACTTTCATTTATGTCTTGTATTTGCATTTTTGCTTGTTTTGCCTTAGCCATTAGTAGCTAAGCACCCATAACTTGGGGTTGTGGGAATCATGGGTAGTTGACTCGAAATAACCTAGGTTTATCGCATTTCTATGATTTATTGTCTATTTTCCTTCATTATGATTGTCGTTTGGTGGTGGCCAACACCAAACCCCGCCTACTATCACTAGCTTGACCAAGGTAGTGACGAATAGGAAAAGGAAAGTTGATGACATGATTCGATTGATGTGTTCTCGTCTAATCAACCAAACTTGATGAAAGGGAGGTTGACTGGGACGATTAGTAATGGTTAGTTGGTATGCTATGGTGACCGACCAAGCGCCATGGTGAAATTTGACCTTTACTTTCACAAGAGGGCTGGAAGAACCTAATTTACCGTCCTGCATGCGAATTTTCGATTGTAGTTATGTTACCTAGGGTAATTAAGTTAACGAACCATGTCGACACAATTCCTAAGTTATCCCTAAAATTGAGTGTTTTCTCGCATCATAGTTTAATGTTTATTTTACTTTGTTTTTGAATCACAAACCCTGCCCCCTCCATTCCAAGATTTTAGTTATTTATGCTTGAAATGATTAGTAGTGGATTCTTGTAGTCAAGCTCCGTATTCCTTGTGGATTCGACCTTAACCTTCGGTTAGGTTAATTACTGACAGCAACTGCTTTCTTATTGGAGCGTGAGCATCATCAGTCCTACATGTTAGTTATGGTTATATCCCCATATATGTTTATGTATTATGGCATTCATGCTTCATGATATTTATGACATCTTTATATGGTTCTTCTATACTTCACTTCTATGTATATATACCATTGTTCATGTAACATTTAGATGCAGGATATCATTATGTTTATATTACATTGCATGCCCGTATACTCAGTATATTCAAATGTACTAACGCATACTCTATGCCTATATTATATCACAGTGTAGGTATAGGTGATCCTATCATCCATCCACGTAGCTAGATTTAGGCTTATAGATGATCCAGTTTAGGGGAGTCCTTATGCTTCGGGGACAAGTCCCACTACTTCTTTTTTCATGTCTATTTATGTATTAAAGACAACTTTTCTTTTATGCTAAGGGTGAGTCAGGCTTGTCTAAGCCCCCATCTATGTTATGGTTTGGAGAAATTGTCAGACATGTTACTTTGATTTCAGACTTATATTTCTTTCATGCTATATATGGCTCTCATATTATGCTTATGTCAGCTTCTATTTGTTTTGTTATTCTCCTCTTGATTTCCTTATATGCTGTTTATATGCTAAGAGGCTTGGGTGAGGTACCTTTAGGCTCCTTATTCATCGTATTACAACTAAGCTGTAGGCTTGGATCGTGACACATTCCAAGTAGATACACCATCCAGATTTAAAGACAATAGAGTAGTTCCACCGTATCCCTTTTATGAGTAGAATACCTTTGCTTCGTAAGATTTAATTTCCTACTCTCAAATTCAAACAAGATATTCACCCTATACTAGCACAACACCAATTGCATAATCAGAGGCATTAATGTGCACCTATAATGATAGATCAAAGTTAGGCAATCCCAGTATTAGTTCAAACGCAATAGCCTTATTTAATGGCTCAAAAGCCTTGTCACTTGATTCTGTCTAAACCCATTTCATGGTCTTTCTAAGCAAACCTGTCAATGGGGCAATATTTTTTTAATAGCATGCTATGAACATTCTGTAATAGCTTGCAATTCCTTAAATGATCTTACTTTTTTAAACCCACTAGGTATTTTTTAAACCCACTAGGTGCTAGCCAATCTACTATTGCTTGCACCTTATTAGGTGCCATGCACACCTAGTTTTTGCTTACTAAATAGCCTAGAAACTTTATTTTACGACTAGAAAATTCATATTCTCCACTTTGACATGAGGTTGATATCACGATCAGGTTTTGAGGGTAATGGCACTTGTCTTTATCCCACCAAAACAAGTCAGCGTAAATAGATCCCAAAACATAGTACATGATAATGTGAAAACTAAATCAAGATAACATTACAAACAAGAAGATTATAAAGCATAAAGATATAACCCAAACTACAAACCATCGCAGAACTGGTTGTCACAAGGTACAACCTCTTATACATTGGAATAAGAAGAAAATAAACAAGTCTCGATAGTGTCTGTCTCTTAAATAGAACAAAACTACTAATAGCATCTAACAATCCTGAGAGCATACTGGGACAACAAATAACTACCTGTCAACTATCAATGGCTCGATCCACAAGAAGAAGGAGAATAAGAACGTCAGTTGGAACCAAGCTCACAACGTACACACAAGCGGAGAAAAATAAGGGTGAGTACTATGGTACCTAAAAAGTAGACCTAATCATAAGTAGAGAATAAGGAACTAAGCACTCCTTCCATCCCAACCACATACCTCTGAACTACAAAACTTGCACTCAAGAAAGGCCAATATACACGATATAAGAAATATAAACAGTTATAGTCTCACATACAGTGTCTTAATAGTCTATACTTCACAATATACAAGGCTCAAGTTATTCAACACATATCACAACCTTTCAATAGTTCAATCTCAAGAATATACAATATTTAAATCATTCAATACATCACACTTAACACTAAGTCAATTTCAGGAAATGAATGATTTGAAATGGAGTGAATGCTATGAAATGTAAGCATATGCGATGAAATGTCATGTAATAATGATGCATGTATGTCCTACGATACACATCTGTTGATATAATCAGATCAGAACCCATGGGAGACAAACATGGATCATGTATCTGCTGGAACCATTTTTCTTCGGCATTTACTTTCATATCTTAGCTGAAACTATTTTCTTTCGACTTTTAATTGCTTTTCTTTTTCTATTCAAAACCATTTTCCTTTGACTTTTCATCATTAATGGAACATCAAGCAATCCATATCATCATGACACAATAGTTACTTTCATAAGCATAAAGGAATAAGCAAGCATATTGCATCATTTATTAAAAAATCATCAATCATTTTCATTGTCCTTCAACATTAAAGTCATTATCAACACATTACATAATAATCACACCATAACATAATTTAATCTCTCAAGAACATCTTTTCATTACCACTTAGGACAATTCATCATTAAGTCTTCAGTTCACAAGCTTTTAGTTCCACAATTTCCAACAATATCTTAACATAAGTATTTAGCTCAACATTTTTACATAAAGTAATTCAATAGATACATCCACGCAACATGACTCAAAGTTCAATAATTAGAACATCATAAACACTTTCACATTATCAACAATGACATCATAAGCCCATTTCACAAGACTAAATCAATAACAATAGATATTAATTCGTGAATCAAGTCATACATGTCACCATTTCCACCTTCCCATTACTTAAATCATATCCACTAAAATAATTCACTAATCCCCAAGATTTGCAATAAAAGAAAATATTAAGTTCAGTAAAGTCAACAAGGATTGGAGTCCACTTACCTCAATTTAGTCAATCAATCACTCCAATGAAAAAGTTTTTCCCTTTTGAATCAAATTCGAATCACTACAATAATCTACTTGGAAATAAATCACAATCACAATATAAAACTAACAATAGTAAAATCAAGAAATTTAGGAAAAAAGAAAAAATTATCCAAAAATTCAGTACCAAAAATGCATCAAAAATCTAGAAAATTTTACATGAAAATAACCCTTGAGATTTTAGAAATCTAATGGCAATTTATTTTTGAAAAAGGAGTTGAAATGAATCCATAATTCTCATTTTAAATTTGGGAAACCAAGTCATGAAATTTCGTAATTTTCCTCGATCAAAACCCTTAATTTGATGATGATATTATGAATTAATAAATGAGAATTGAAGAAAATGGTTGAAAAGGACTTACCTAATTGATTCTTGTCACGACCCAACCTTTCAATTCATGATGATGCTTGTTAGATCCACCTACAGGCAAGCCAACCCACTACCCATGGTACCTGTCCAATAACTGTGCATATTGGTAGCTAACAACACACAAAAATAAGCCAACGACCTATTCTAGGACATGAAAGTCACTTGTACAGAGCTACTTCTAAGATATAGAAGTAGTTAAGGGCTTGACTAAGTAGTAGATATGGGATTAAGGGGCGCAGGAGTAGGGTTGTACTCTAGAGGTAATGCTATACTCTATTCTTCCTCTCGGCTTCCTTTCTATTCTCACTCTCATCCAATTGATGAATGCAATTAGAGTAGAATCGCTTTCCCTTACTAGGTTTATATATATATACAATAACACGGGAAATCTAGAAAATTTTCAATTGCAATCATATAATGGAGGGTATTCTTATTTGTACAAATGGTACTTCAAGCTTAGAACGAGCATGAAGAGATTAACGATACTTCTTTATCTTTTGAGTTGTTCTACCGTATCGATCGCTCAAGATCTTTGGTCTTTATCCCTACCAGATGAAAAAAATAGGATCACTTCTTTTGGACTCATTGAGAATGATTCTGATCTAGTTCATGGCCTATTAGAAGTAGAGGGCGCTCTGGTAGGATCTTCATGGACAGAAAAAGATTGTAGTCAGTTTGATAATAATAGAGTGCCATTGCTTCTTCGGCCCAAACCGAGGAATCCCTTAGATATGATGCAAAAGGGCTCTTGGTCTATCCTTGATTAGAGATTTCTCTATGAATATATGAATTGGAGTTTGAAGAAGGGGAGAGAGAAGGAGCCCTTGACCTACAGGAGGATTTATTCAATCACATAGTTTGGGCTCCTAGAATATGATGCCCTTGGGGCTTTCTATTTGATTGTATCGAAAGGTCCAATGAATTGAGATTTCCCTATTGGTCCAGGTCATTTCGGGGCAAGCGAATCATTTATGATGAAGAGGATGAGCTTTAAGAGAATGATTCGGGGTTTTTGCAGAGTGGAACCATGCAGTACCAGACACGAGATAGATCTTCCAAAGAATAAGGCCTTTTTTGAATAAGCCAATTTATTTGGGACCTTTTAGATCCACTCTTTTTCCTATTCAAAGATCAACCCCTGGCTCTATGTTTTCACATCGAGAATTATTTACAGATGAAGAGATGTCATAGGGGCTTCTTACTTCCCAAACAGATCCTCCTACATCTATATGTAAATGCTAGTTTATCAAGAATACACAAAAAAAGCACTTCAAATTGTTGATTAATCGTCAAAGATGGCTTAGAACCAATAGTTCATTATCTAATGGATCTTTTCGTTCTAATACTCTATCTAAAAGTTATCAGTATTTATCAAATCTATTCCTATCTACTGAAACACTATAGGATCAAATAACAAAGACATTGTTGAGAAAATGATGGCTTTTCCTGGATGAAATGAAAATTGGATTCATGTAATAGAAGAAAGATTTCCCATTCCTTAGCCGAAAAGATATGTTGCCATGAAAGAGGGATTAAGTAGAACAGAATTGACTGGGATGTAACAGAAGAAAGATTTCCCATTCCTTAGCCGGAAAGATATGTGGCCATGAAAGAGGGATTAAGTGGAACAGAATTGACTGGGTGGTAGAGTCGTGGAAATGCTTGTTTCTTCCATATTTTGGACCTTAGCTCTATGGAAGAATATGTTATTGCTGAAACACGAAAAAATTAAAATCTTAGATCAAAACACTATGTATGGATAGTATGAACTGCCTAAACAAGAATTCTTGAATAGCAAACAACCATTTCAGATATTCACAACCAAGAAGTACTGGATTCTCTTTCGGATAGGCCCTGAAAGGAGTAGGAAGGCTGGAATGCCAACAAACGGCTATTATATTGAATTTACCTAATAGTCCCCATTTTGGGAACGTCCAGTGCCAAAGTCACTGAATGGGTATGTCGCCAATCCCTAGACTATGTAATGTACTTTATCTGCTGGGTTATGGGCGAACGATTTTAAAGAGGACTCCCCATTCATTAGATAGAGAAGATCACCAAGATTTCGTGATCCGCTACCGAATTTATTCCAATTCCAAGAGCTCGGATCGAATCGGTATTCGGGTCCATAACCATGGGTTCCAACG
>DF363899.1:26013-44185 GCA_000787875.1 Solanum virginianum | reverse complement strand
AAGTCCTCAGCCAATTCATGCAACGACCATTACAATCTTACTTAGATGGTGCTATGAGATCGGTAAGATATCTTAAAGGATCACCGGGTCTTGGATTATTCCTTCCCCCCAATACATCACATGAACTGAGTATCTTCTGTGATTCTGAGTGTCTTTCATCACTGGTTAGGTTATGAAATTAGGTGATGCCATTTTATCTTGGAAATCCTATAAACATCTTACAATCAGCCCAATTTCTCCCAGTCTGGACTATCTACTCAGCTGAGGATTATGCTAGACTTTGTTGCTTGATAAGTATATTTCAAGTGTTGATTGTGTTGTTATGATAGTTGGAAGGAAACTCCTCCTAAGCTGTTTCTATGACTTTTAAGGCCAGTTTAACATTCGAGGATGAATGTTCTAAGGGGAGAGGATGTTAGAACCCGCATTTTTTGTGCATTGGAACAGTTATAAAAATTTAGGACCAAAGTGATATTATTGGAAAGTTTAGGACCAAAGAGGCATTATTGAAAAGTTTGGGGACCAAAGTAGAATTTTTAAAACTTGAGTTCTTGAAGATATTTTTGAAAGTGCCCTTGCATGGTATTGCTTTCCTATTGGTCCAAGTGGGTAAGTGGACCAAAATCTTACTTATAGTTATATATGTATGTTGGCCTTGTCTTGAATTTTATTTCAAGACTTAAACAATACTTAGTCATAAAACAAAAAAAAACAAAACAACAACAAACCTTGAAGAACTTAGAAGGCCTCTCGGCCTTGTGCAAGGAAATTGAAAATTCCTTTTTCTTCTCTTTCAAATCATTTTGAGGGCACTATGTATGTAGTATAATGTTATGTTGTGTTGGAAATATGCATTTGATGTTCAGTTGGTATAATATGGTGCTTGAAATTGGGTGTGTCGATGTAGTTTAATATTTTGTCGTGTTGGAAATATGCATTTGATGTTTAGTTGGTATAATATGATGCTTGGAAGGTAAAAGAATGCTTGGACATCATCTAAATGTTTGTATAAGTATGCTGTCCAGTTTTTGTAAGTGTGCTAAAATGATAATATTTAGTGTATTTGTTGTTGTAATGACATTTGAAATGCTCGTTGATGTTGTTGGGTTGTTGTTGTTGTTGTTGATTAATTTGAGCCGAGATGGATTCTCATGGTGGCTTATATTAAGGGGAAATACTGCCGAATTTCTTTTGTAAAATTTAAAGACAACTTGGAATTTCACACCCAAGAAATTGTTAGCTAATTGTGCAACATTGTTATGAATTATTTGTAGACGTTGGGAATTCCGAAGCTTGAGTTGAATTGGGCTTGCATTGGATTAGGTTGGAGAAGTGATTGAGGTATGTAAAGCACCCCTTTCCTTTGGCATGAATTAGTTTAACATAGGCTATGATTTGAATCTCGAAAGAACACTATTATTGCAACCCGGGCTTATGTGTGGTTTGTATCAGTTCTTCGATATCCTTATGATATTTGGTCAAATTCTAGACTCCTAAGTCCTTGGACTTTGTATATTGCAAAAATGTGAAAATTTTTGAAAGAACTTATGCCTTATTGGTTTTAAAACTATAATGTCCGTAACTTTCGATAGAAAGTTCGGATTGCCTTGAAAATTGCTTTAAAATACTTCATAGTAGTTCATATGATCTAGGATAAGTATGTTCCTCGTAAGTTAGACCGATTCGGGTTCCCAACGGCCATGGGTCCTGCGACGTCCTTTTATACGACTTTGATAATTTTTTAAAAATGAATTTGTAGTAAGTATTATTCTGATTTCAAATATGAATATTTTACATATCTTTTGGGTTTATGATACTGATTTTTATGCATATGGTTACTCACTACTCCGCTCATGCCTATTATGATATCATTCGCCGATTCCCAGGTCGATTTTGGTCATGCGCATTATGATATATATATTCTGGTGTTAGGTTGTATACGGCGGGTCGGTTTTCCCATCGGCCGACTTTGCTTAGACTGGGGTTATAAAGCGCTGTGCTTTTGATATGTTGGCATTATGGCTTGTGAGTGCAGTGGTCTTCCCTGGCTCATGTGAGTGCAGTGGTCTTCCCTGGCTTACTTATCTTATGCTTATATTATGTGATGGAGATTTCAGAGATTTAAACTTTCTGCCGACATGTGGTAGATGGCATATGTTCTAGAGGTCACCACCAGTTCTATCCGTTAGGCATGATTTGGTATTTTGAAACTAAATATTTTGATATTTTAGATATGCATTTGACTTCCATACTTCTGTTTTAGACTATTACTCTGATTTACATTCTGTACATTCCGGTTTACATATTCGGTACGTATTCTGTACTAACTCCCTTTACTTCGGGGGGGCTGCGTTTCATGCCCGTAGGTACCGACATACAGGTTGCTGATCCCCTAGCTTAGGATTCCCACCTACTATCTGAAGTGCTCCCTTTGCTTTGAAGCCTACGTTTGGTATATACTCTTGTTTAATTATTTTGCATATACATTCATTTGAGGGTACGATGGGGCCCTGTCCTGTCCTATGATTCTGTTTGTTTGTTTAGAGATTTGTGGATGCCTGTGTATGTGGGTTGTGCCAGTTTATATGATTTTACATGTATGATGTGTATGTTGAGCGGTTTTACCCGCTATGGTGGCCTTGTCAGCCTGTGTGTATATGTATATGATGTTCTGTTGAGTTTTCTGAGTACAGGATATTTGAGATAGTATATAAAACAAAGGAAACTCTGTCAAAATTTTTGTAAAAATAATACACCTGTTATAATCTATCTTTGCGTTTGTGGCTAGGTACCCTAATCGGGCACTAGTTACGACCCACGGGATGGGTCGTGACACTTAGGATTGGCTCGATTAAGATCTCGAGAGTCCACACATATTTTGATTTTCTCGTCCTTCTTTTGCACCAGTACAATGTTGGCCAACCACGTGGGGTAATTCATAACTCTTACAATGTTCACTTCGATTTGCTTTGTTACTTCCTCTTTAATCCTCAGACTTTGATCAGGCTTGAATTTCCTTTTCTTTTGCTTGACGGGTGGGAAAGCAGGATCAATTGGTAATTTGTGCGAGACGATGTCGGTGCTCAATCCTGGCATGTCATTGTAAGACCAGGCAAATACATCAACATATTGCTTAAGCAATCCTATCAATTCCTACTTTCTTTCACTCTCTAGATGTATGCTGACCCGTGTTTCCTTTGTGATTTCTTCATCTCCTAGATTGACAACCTCTATTTCTTTTATGTTGGGCTTTTTCTGACTTTTAAGCTGCTCAATCTTATAAGGTAGATTTTCTAGCATCATGCTTTCATCATATTCTTCGTGATCCAGCTTATTGATTCTGCTTTGCTTGATGAATTCGTTACATGTCATAACCATTGAATGAAGATTTTTATTAATACGGAGTGCTAAAAAACATAAATGGTAAGTAAAAATAAATAAAGAAAGAGATAAATAAATACTTTAAAATAGTGAAATAATATTAGGAAAATAAGACTTTTATGTAGAAGCATTCTAGCTTTTCAAAAGAGGCAAGCGACAAAAGGGATCAAGCATGATTCAAGCCTCAATTTTGATCATGCAAATTTTAAAACTACTGCTTTCCACACTACTAGGATTCTCGTTGAAACAGAGATGGGTTGACAATCCAGTTCTATAATGCTTCTCCAGGCTTGGCATCACGGATGGTCAATTTGCTGACATCTATCTCTTTCTCTTCTCCAATCATGGCGACAAACAAATTTCCTATTCCTTCCACAATGTCATCTTCAACTGCTGGACCTAGGATTAGAGCTTGTTCTGGTACAAATGTCATCTTGCTTGACCTCTCGTTGCAGACTCTTCCTGATATAAGTTGATATCCAAGTCCGGCGGTACCTTTCTGATGCTTTAGTTGGATTGGTACGACTATGCCATTACGCTTGGGTCCAAGTCCTGTCTTAGGCTGATATCTATACTTCAACATCTCTGAGGCAATCATCTTTGCTGCGCTTGATAATTTTACAACATCCGACCCTACTTTCTCATCAACTTTCACAGCTTGCATAATTTCCAAAGTATGAAAAATGACTCCATCTAACTCTCTAGTGATCGGAATAAAATCAACAAAATAGATGGGGTGACTATGTTACCCATGAACGGTAACTTCCGTATGACCCCACTCAAACTTTACACACTGATGAAGAGTTGATGACACGGCTCTCGTGATGATGTTCACGCTCCAATAAGAAAGCGATCATTGTCAATAATTAACCAAACCGAGGTTAGAGTCAAATCCACAGGGAATACAGAGCTTGATTACAAGACTTCACCACTAATCATTTCTAGTATTTATGACTACAATCTCTAAATGGAGGGGGGAGGGGGGGGATTTGTGATTCAAAAATAAAATAAAACTGCCACTAACTATAACGCGAGAAAACACTCAATTTTGGGACAACTTAGAAATTATGTTCCCCATGGTTCGTCGACTTGATTACCCTAGATAACATAACTACAATTGGTGATTTGCATGCAGGATGGTAACTTAGGTTCTTCCAATCCTCTTGTGAAGGTAAAGGTCAAATTTCACCATGGCGCTTGGTTAGCAACCATGGCGTGCCAACTAATCGCTACCTATTGTCCCAGTCAACCTCCTCTTGGTCAGACTTGGTTGATTAGATGAGAACACATGAATCAAATTTTGTCATCTACTTCCCTTTTTCTATTCGTCACTACCTTGGTTGGGATCATGATAGTCAGCGGGGTTTGGTGTTTGCCACCACCAAACAATAATAATAATGAAGAGAAATAGATAATATATACAAAATCCCAATCATGGAAATGCAAGAAACCTAGGTCATATCAATGTCAACTACCATTGTTCCCACAACCCTAAGTTGTGGGTGCTTAGCTACTCATGGCTAATGCAAAACAAGTAAAAATGTACATACAAGACATAAATGAAAGCTTTACCAATACCAATGAAGAAAATAGGAACCACAAGTTGCAAACCCATAAGCTTGATTGATCAACAATGAGTACAAAGCAAGATTTGCAATCCCCAAAATGGATTTTCCAAGAGAGAATAATATACTACTCTAAAAAATTAAGAAAAGATTCAAAATGTGATTCTCCTTTGTCTATTGGTTGAACTCCTTCTAGAAAACTAACTTAAACTATATATATTATTTACAAAAGAACCCTAGAATTTACACAGAAAATACAGATGGCAGTTGATAAGCTCTGCAGGTACGACTCGTAGGATGTCCTACGAGTCATAGTCGGGGTCTCGTATCAGGTTCTTAGCATCTTGGACTAAACTGGCACAACCTTTAGGTACAATTCGTTGCTTGAGCTACAACTGGTATGTTTCTATCATAGTCTTGACCCTCAGTTTTTGGTCCAATATTTTGGCTCTCTGGTTCTTGCTACGAGTCCACCTATATGATTCATAGTGTATCTTACGACTCGTAGGATGTCTTCATAGAAGTGACCTTCAATTGGCAGATTTCTAAATTTTTTATCTCTGATTCTTGCTATAACAGACCCTATGACTCGTAGCTTGAGCTATGACTCGTAGCTTGAGCTATGACTCGTAGCTTGAGCTATGACTCATAGGTAGGCTTGTATGGCCTATGCTTTAGCAAAGTCTGCAACTTTTCTTCAAAATCATGCTAACCTAACTTTTCTGCAAGATTAACACAAAAACACATCTAAACCATAAAAAGTTGCTTGAAGAACTCATAAAATCCCTTATTTCAGGCACCAAATGTGTTATGCTTGCATTGGAAGGCCTAGATCCTCAAGCCTCTTATGGACTCTAGTCTCAAACAATCGACCCGGGCATCCACCACTCAGAATCTCTCATCAACTAAATCTCAGGCAAATTCCCTCTTTCTCTTCCCTCAACTTAGAATTGTTGTTTGTCCTCAAGTGACAACTCAATCTATGCAGGCAAAGAGAAATACATAGCAACTATACTAATAGCATATACAACAGCTCCTTTGATTCAGGTACCCATTGGCATATATATCAACTCTTTTGATTTAGGTGCCCAACTACCATTTTCAAAACAGGATTGTGGAATTATTGAGCAAACAGGAACATAATGAGATACCTGGAAATCCAACTATGATAAGCTAAGGAGCATCAACCATCCACAATTACTGGTATAGTCATATGTTATTCAAGTAATGCAAATGCCCTTACTAGAAAGAAGTCTCTCATACTTACTTAAAAGCATTTAGAAGTCAAGGACTTAAGAAGCATTCTCAATCTTACAATTGAAATTTAAGCATACTGACTAACACCATAGGCTTGCCTCTATACTCATCTTCTGGCTTGGTGATAAAATGGAGTTGGATCACTTTAGAACTTATAGGCTTTAACATAGGCTCAGGGTGCTTTGGTGTGGTATTTTGGGCAAATAGTATCTAAAAGCTATCCTTGAACCATGTTTACCAACACTTTTTGCTTTCAAAATCCAACCCTTTTTAATCACTCCACCCTTATTCTCTTGTTTTGAACTTTTCTCGAGTGCTTTCTTTCTCTTTTTTAGCTGTACCTCAATTTCAAACTCATTTTTGCTACTCTTTCTCAATTCAAGGCACTTTTCTTTTCTCTTTCTTCACTCTGTTGATGCTTTTTCATTTCTTTCTTGATTTCCCAAGTAACCACCTTATTATTATTACTTTACCAACATAAGGACCACCCTCAACTTAGGCTTTTAGCCTCATGTGAAGTACACAATATCTATGCCTCAAACTAAGGCTACTAACTGCAGCCACCCTTAACTTAGGCCTTTTGCCTCAATCAAGGTTCACATGTTCAAGGATAGAGCAGGGCCAATATCAAGGTATTTCATCAAACAATGTTAAGCTAGCAAGGTATCAAGAAAGAATGAGTACATGAAAAGCTCAAGAGTTTGGAGCAAGGGATTTACTCGCTCATCAGGTGGGTCATTTAAGCCAAAAATGGTTTCACTCAAATAACAAAGGCCTAAGCTCCTTTCCATATCTACCACATCACCAAACCAATTTTAGAGTAACAAAGCAAGTTCTGGGTCCATACAAGATGCATGAATACAACAAAATAAGCTCACAACACATATGGCAAGTGCATCCACAATCAAGTATAGACTCATAGGTCATGCTTTTAGTCTCAGCTTACCTTCATAATATCATAACAAACATTGCCAAGTACTCAAAAATGTATGAACGCATTAAAAATCACAACCTTAAAAATTTTAAGGGTACCTAATTTTTCATCAAAACATTAAAAACACAACGAAAAATTATGTATATGCCAATAGATACCACTACTATGAATTTACCTATTATCTACACTACCTAAACATGCTGGTTCAACAGAAAAGTAAACATCCACAAGGAAAAAGAAGCACGACAAGAAAACCTTGGGATTAAAAATAGGGGAAGTTATGGACTTGAGGCTACTTAGACTTCGCCTTAATTCATAACTTCCCACACCCACCAAAATAAGATATTTTATCCTCAAAGTAAAGACAAGAACGAAACAAAACACGATAGCGTAGAAATATATACATACATACATTACAACCAAAAATTAACATCCTCTTTGTCCTCAAAGTAAAGACAAGAACGAAAACAAAACACGATAATATAGAAATATATACATACATCCATTAAAAACCAAAAATTAACATCCAAAGCATAAGTAAAAATAACATCCAACATAAGAATATTTAAACACAACCAAAAACCAACATAACAAAAAAATTGTCTGAAAAGAGAACAAAGTATCAAGCATGACAAAATGAGAACTGGGGTCAAAAGAAGTCAAACATCATGGTGCTTAAGCAACAGTCTCGAGCTGATATGCGGGGTCCTGGGGCTACCTCTCCTTTGCAGCAGTACCGGAAGTACCCTCTCCAAGTGGGGTGTGTTGTGCTCGCTCTCTCTGAATAGCCACCAACAAAAGCGACTCTTGCACCACCTCCTCGAGTATGGGCTCCTCCTCTTGTCTTGGCTACTTCAGGGTCAGCTTTGGGTCATCACTTTACTAAAGAGGCCTCTTCCCATGGGTGTTCAGACAGTTGGTGAGCCAATCAAATGCCTTATCACCTACCGGTGCTACCTCTGCGGCTAGAACAGGGGATACCAACATCTGTAATAAGTCGGCCTTAAATTTGGCCAACTTCTTAGTAACTGCACTTGCATTGGAAGGCCTAGATCCTCAAGCCTCTTATGGACTCTAGTCTCAAACAATCGACCCGGGCATCCACCACTCAGAATCTCTCATCAACTAAATCTCAGGCAAATTCCCTCTTTCTCTTCTCGGAGTCCCGAACAGTCTGATCAATCAATAGCCGAACCCGTGCTGAAAACTTTTGTAGCCTGCCCTCTACTACAGCCACCCTACATAATAAAGCCTGAAATGCAACAGCAGAGAAAAGAGGGTCAACCTATAAAGTAGATGATGCTGGTGTTGGAGTATTGGAGGATAGTATAGACTCAATCTCGACCATTGGTGTAGGCTCTGTAGTAGCTAGAGTAGTGCCAGTAGTAGCTGGAGGTGAACCTGGAATCTGAGGCTCTACCTAAAATGGCTTTGGGATAGCTGGAGGAGCTGCTAGTGGTAAGGCCACCAGATTCTCATCAACCTTTATCAAGCTGGGATCTATAGTGCATGTGGCCTCTACATGAGGGTCCCAGTAAGGATTGATAGGAACACCTGCCGCACTGCATAGTCAATGGATCAGAACTGGAAATGGCAGTGAGGTGAAAGTCTGAGCTGTAGCCTCGTGAATCTGCTCCGAAATGATCCAGGCCCAATCTATAGTATAGCCAGCTAAAATGCTAGCCACCAGTATGACTCTCTCGAGGGTGATCACATTATCTGTGTAGGTTGGGCTAATACGCAAATGGATAATGGACCACCAAAATTTAGCCCAAAATGAGAGGTGCGCTTTAACTATAGGGTTTGCTGGTTTCTGACCCACGTCAGCTCGACACCCTTCTCAAAGATTTGACTGGCTATCCACTGTAGCAACTCTAGCCTGGCCCCAATGACCTTCCCAGTCACTGCTCTCCTTATTTTATCAATACGGCTATCGTACTCCACGATAGACTGAGGCACTCTATAAGTAGGTCCAAATTGCACTTGTCGGATCGACTCCTCTGAGATATCAACTTTCCTCCCCTAGACTGTTACCACCCGTAGCCTCGACTGCTCAATTGGCCTTTTGTTCTTTGGCAACCCCCGATGGAATGTAGCAAGGTATGCCGCATAGAACTAACGGACTATATAAGGGGCATATTTTCCCAGCTACTGTGTGGTCCATCGTAGTCCGTGCTCATCTAACCCAGCATCCAATTCGGGTACTCTATCTAAGCCTGAGGCATTCAATCGAGACTCCTCATGAAATTGGTGGAAAGGTTTACCTTGCCCCTTAGGCTCCAAACCCTGGTTGTATATTTCTTTCATGCTGCAACACACCATCTGGGATCGGTCGGGGGCTGAGATTGGGCTTCCTCCTCCTGAGAAGTGCTTTCCAACTCCGACTCTGAACTTGAGTGTAAGGGGTCATTTGAGGTAGGCTGCCATCCGAACTGTCCCCGTTACCCTGTTGTTCCTCCTCTTCAGACTAGGAGGAACTGCTAACTTCCATGGGTGTTTGTGCTGCAAGCGCCTGGGTCTAGGGTCTATTAGCCTCAGGGCCTACCTTAACTCTATGGACTTCCACAGAGCCCTCGGATTACTTAGTCTCAGATGACTTATCCACCAATCTCCTTTGAAAGGTTTGGATTGCTTGTTTGTCTTTTGGGGGCATTGTATCTGCAAACCAACCAAGTAGCAACATATAAGTTCAAGATGTTTGATCCATTAAAACACACAACAAAGAACAAAAGACAAAAACAAATCAAAAATAGATAATCATTGATAGAACTATAGGTTTGCAGATACGAGTGCAGTTACAACTTGTAGGGTGACATACGAGTCGTATACTACCCTCGTAGAACTAGTATGTCTTAAAAAATACTTCTGATCCTAGATATAAGACACAATTATGACTTGTAGGGTGACCTACCAGTCATAGTTTGGGCTCATAACCATTTTCAGAAACATTTTCAAAACTCAGATAAGCTTACGAGACTCCCATTACGAGTCATAACAGGAACTATGAGTCGTAAGTGAGTCTCGTATGTGAAACATGAAGGAACCACAGATGACTGTTACTTGCTACGAGGGACCACTATGACTCATATAGGGACTTACGAGTTGTAAAAGTGCCTCATAGCTGATTGCAGAAGGCATCTGTAGTGCCTAACATTTTCCCACGCAAAGTAACAAATCAAACACACAATCAACACTCTTGGCACACAATAACATCATCAAATACTTGGCACATAATCAATTCTATACTATCATCAGGAGTTCAAGACAACCATCATCCCTAAGAGTTCAATCCAGTTCCATACTACGTCAAGCACAACAAAAGAAATACACATTCAAAACTCGTTCTTGACATCTATAAACATTCCGTAGGAATGCAATTCCCATACATATTAATTCAATCAAATCCCATAGGTTAATAAAGTCTCATCTTGGTGGTCAGCTCGCTTCAACAACTTTCTGAACATATCTTCAATCCTGGAGTTGCTTGACCCAATATCACGGTTGTGCAGTGGCACATAAGGACCATTTTGATAACAATTTAGATCGTGAGTGGGCAACAATCACACAATATATCCCATGAATAACAAATTTCATATTCACAAGCACCCACTCAAGAATTTTGACAAAATTTGATTCACAACTCACTTCTTCAAAGCATCAAACCCTAGGTTACAAGTCTAGTGCAATAACCAATACATGGCATGATTTAACATGATTAAACAAGGCACACACTCATATAGGGAACAAACTCATCACAAAAGATTTCAAAACTTAACCATAGAGCTTACCAATCGATTGGGGAAGTAAACCAAAGCAAAGGTAATTCAAAACCACGCCAGAAACCCTAAGAATAATGGCCTCATCAGAATCTTCGTCGAAAAATTATGTGTGCCGCTAGGATGTTAGTCGAAAAAGGAGAATATGGAATAAATTTGAGGGAAACCGTTTAGGGTTTATACTTGATAATATAAGTCAAATGTGATTTTGACCCCCTGATATAAGCAAACTAGGTCGAAGTTTAAAAATTTGCAGATCGAGGTTACAAGATCCCGACTACAAGTTGTAGGTTATCCTATGACTCGTAGGTCCCAATCTCATAGCAGACCCAATACTTTTAAAAATTTAAAAATTATACCTGGGCACTATTTACCCCTCTTACGACTCGTAGATGACTCTACGAATCGTAAGGTTGGCTCATAGTGTATGTGTCAACTTCTGATACTCACTAATTCTCTCTGTGATGCATGACTATGAGTTGTAGTGAGGACTACGACTCATAGGCTTGATCGTAGAGGCTGCTCCAAGTGTTATTTTTTAGATCTTTAGTTCTTCAATTTGCACCGGCAAACCAAATCTCAAAACACAACAATTCCCAAAATATTACAACTGCACTAATGTCTTTCAATCATATAAAAAACAAACTCACACTTTCTACCTAAGAATCTTAACAACCAAAAATACTTAAAACAAGTCAACAAATATAAAAAATACTTGGGTTGCCTCCCAAGAAGCACCTTGTCTAACGTCGTGGCTCAACTTTGTCATCTTCCTTCTTCAACTATCATCGAGGGTCCATACCTCACTCTTGCACTAATCTGGGTATTTCATGGGTTGGCAAATATCAAACACAACCTCTGTATCATTAACCCTAAACATTGTTGACATGAATCCGTATCCACTAGGGCTCTCCCAGTGGCCAGAAATGGTCTACCCAAAATAATAGGCACCTCAAAATCAACTTCGCAGTCAAGGATCACAAAGTCTGCTGGAAAGATGAATTTATCCACTTTAACAAGCACATCCAAAAGGATTCCCTCTGGCTTTTTAATGGTTCAATCCGCCATAAGCAACCTCATTTTTGTCGGGGTAGGAGTATCGAGGCCACGCTTTTTAAATACATCAAGAGGCATTAGATTGATGCTCTCTCCTAGGTCACACAATGCTCTTGCGAACTCAATATCGCCAATAGTACACGAGATGATGAATGCACCAGGGTCCTCTCGCTTTTGAGCAAGACATTTGGTCATAATCGCACTACATTGTTAGAATTCTTATGAGAACTCTTGGCTCAGAGTGCTTTCTTGGTGACCAAATCCTTCATATATTGGGCATACCTGGGCATTTTCTCCAAAACTTTTAGAAGGGGAATGTTGATGGAGAGTTGCTTCAACATCGAGAGAAAGTGTTTGACTTTACCCTCCTCTTCCTTTCTCTTAAGCCTTTGAGGGAAAGGAGGAGGGGGTTTGGGAATTGATTTCAATTTCTCATGCCCCCTTATCTCTTCTTATTGCATCCCAACAACCTTCGGATCTTCTCCCTTAACAACGACTTCACCACCAAGACCCTTCTCATCAACTTCATGCACAATTACCGGCATAGGGGGATCTACAGTACTTTTGCCACTCCTAGTCATCACCGCCATGCAATGCCCTTTATTCTTTGGGTTTTGAACCATATTGTTTGTTAGGGTGCCCTTTTGGCATTGATTCGCTTGTGAAGAAACTTGTAGAAATTGTTGCTCTAATTGCTTAATAGCCACTGAGTGAGACTCTATTTTTTAGTTAATACTTGAGATATCCACTTTCATTCCCTTTAAAGTCTCATCTTGGTGGTCAGCTCGCTTCAACAACTTTTCAAACATTTCTTCAATCTTGGAGTTGCTTGATCTGGCATCACGATTGTGAGGTGGCAAATAAGGACCATTCTTGTAGCCCTCTCTTCTTCTCCACTCCTGAACATATCTTCAATCCTGGAGTTGCTTGACCCAATATCACGGTTGTGCAGTGGCACATAAGGACCATTCCTATAGCCCCCTTTTCTTTCCCACTCTGTGTCTGGCAATCTCTCTCTCATAGTATCTGCCTTGGCTATCTCTATGCATCCCATCACAGTTAATGTTTCGACCTTGATTCCCAAAATCTTGCCTCTAATAATCCGAATTGGACCCTTAGGGGTTATTCCAAAAACTTACTGCTTGTTTACTTACAAAACATGCATCCTCATCAAAGAATGGATTATCATAGGTAGGAGCCTTCGGAGGTTGGTGAGTGATTGTCTTGACACTTGCTTGATGTTGCCTTAAAACCAAGTCCATACTTGTGCGAAGCTGAGCAAGTTGCTCCATGATCTCTTCATTTACCTTTGCTTGCTCATTATTGGTGTTAATCGTGCAAGAAGGTTTTATCACACCTTGCTCTTGTTACCCCATGCTCTATTTAGTTTACCACTTGCTCCATCCTTGCGGCTATTAATGCAAAAGGTTGGTCTAGGAAGATGCCTCCCATAATCATGTTGGTGCAAGCTTGACTATTCTCATCAAGTGCCTGATAGAAAATTTCAACCAAGGCATCATCAACAATCTTGTGATCAGGGACCATCCTCAAATATTTAGTAAACCTCTCTCATGTTGTGCTAATAGAATCACCCGGCAATTGCTCAAAGTTGTTGATTTGGTCCTTGAGCTTCAACTTCATAGATCTTGGAAAATATCTTTCAAGGAATACTCTCAGAAGTTCAACCCAACTTGTGACAGTACCCGGAGGAAGCTCAGACAACCATACAGCTGCATTGCCAGTCAATGATAGTGGAAACACTCTTAAACCCACAGTATCAAGAGAAAGGTTTTGTGTCCCCATGACACTCTTGCAAACAAACACCACGTTTTGAAGATGACGGTGGGGATCCTCCGAAGGTAGCCCTGTGAATAGTCCGCAGTTTTGGAGTATTTGGAGCAATCCACTCGATACTGTGAACTTAGTATTTGCTGGTAAAGGAGGCTACTGGTAATATCCATAGCCATAGGGTTCAATCTATATTGGTTCCATTTTCATTAAAGTCCCTAAGTTGTGGCCTGTTACAGCTTTGTGGTAGATTCTCCTCTCGTCCCATATCCTCATTGTCTTCATTCACTTGAGCCATCCTCCTTGGTAGTCGATGGATCTCCAAATTGAGTAAAGCTAAGAGATTGCCTTGGCTCCTTGTGTTGGGCGTATATCCTAGTATACCCTACGAATAAAATCAAACAACAAAAACAAAAACAAAAGTAAAGTACAAGAGACTCTAGAAATCAACACAAGAACTAACTAATAGTGAATTCAAATCAAAACCTAGCCGTATTCCCCGGCAATGACGCCATAATTTTTTATGATGTTCACGCTCCAATAAGAAAGCGATTGTTATCAGTAATTAACCTAATCGAGCTTAGGGTCGAATCCACAAGGAATACAGGGCTTGATTACAAGACTTCACCACTAATCATTTCTAGTATTTATGACTACAATCTATAAATGGGGGGGGAGGATTTGTGATTCAAAAACAAAATGAAACTACCAATAACTATAACGCGAGGAAACACTCAATTTTGGGTATAACTTGGGAATTGTATTTTCCATGGTTCGTCAACTTGATTACCCTAGATAACATAACTACAATTGGTGATTTACATGCAGGACAATAATTTAGGTTCTTCCAGCCCTCTTGTGAAGGTAAAAGTCGAATTTCACCATGGCGCTTGGTCGGCAACCATGGCATGCCAACTAACCATTACCTATTGACCTATTGTCCCAATCAACCTTCCTTTGGTTAGGCTCGGTTGATTAGACGAGAACACATCAATCGAATTCTATCATCTACTTTTCTTTTCCGATTCGTCAATACCTTGGTCGGGATCATAATAGTAGGTGGGGTTTGGTGCTGGCCACCACCCAACAATAATAATAATGAAGAGAAATAGATAATACATGCAAAACCCTAATCATGGAAATGCAAGAAACCTAGGTCATTTCAATGTCAACTACCTATAGTTCCCACAACCCCAAATTGTGGGTGCGTAGTTACTCATGGCTAAGGCAAAACAAGCAAAAATGTACATACAAGACATAAATGAAAGCTTTACCAATACCAATGAAGAAAATAGGCACCACAAGTTGCAAACCCACAAAGCTTGATTGATCAACAATGAGTACAAAGCAAGATTTGCAATCTCTAAAATGGATTCTCTAAGAGAGAATAATAAACTACTCTAAAAAACTAAGAAAAATTCAAAATCTGATTCTCCTTTGTCTACTGGTCGAACTCCTTCTAAAAGCCTAACTTAAACTATATATAGTATTTACAAAAGATCCTAAAATTTACACTATAAAGACAACTGGCAGCTGATAAGTTTTGTAGGTATGACTTGTAGCATGACCTATGAGTTGTAGTCGGGGTCTCGTATCAGGTTCTTAGCATCTTGGACTAAATTGGTATGACCTAGAGGTGCGAGTCGTTGCTTGAGCTGCGACTCGTATGTTGCTCTCGTAGTCTTGGCCTTTAGTTTTTGGTCCAACATTTTAGCTCTTTGATTCTTACTACGAGTCCACCTATATGATTTGTAGTATATCTTACAACTCATAGGATGTCTTCGTAGGAGTGACCTTCATTTGGCGGATTTTTGAATTTTTGGTCTCTGATTCTTACTACGACACACACTACGACTCATAGCTTGAACTACGACTCGTAAGTGGGCTCGTATGGCCTATGCTTCAGCAAAATCTGTAACTTTTCTTCAAAATCATGTCAACCTAACTTTTTTGCAAGATTAACACAAAAACACATCAAAACACTAAAAACTCACTTTAAGAACTCACAAAATCCCTTGTTTCACCTTGACACTTGCTTGGCCTATGCTTCAGCAAAATCTGTAACTTTTCTTCAAAATCATGTCAACCTAACTTTTTTGCAAGATTAACACAAAAATACGTCAAAATCATAAAATGTCGCTTAAAGAACTCACAAAATCTCTTGTTTCAGGCACCAAATGTGTTGTATTTTGATAGTATATCATCTCACCATGTGGATCCATGGTCTTCCCAGGAACAGGTTGTAGTTAGACGACACATCCATCACTTGAAATAGAATAGGGAATTCAGTTGGCCCCACCTGCAATGTGAGATATATTTCTCCAATAATGCTTCTTTATGCCCCATCGAAAGCTCTAAATTTCACACGACTCTCTCTAATCTCTCCCATGTGAACACCCAGCTCTCTTAGCATTATGAAAGGGCAGATATTGCATCCAGAACCACCATCAATCAGAACTCTTGTCATAACATTTGACCGCGATGTGAAGCGCTTTATTATGCCCAACCCCTTCTGTCGGTAGCTCATCATCATGGAAAGATATCTTGTTATCTTCGACGACTCATCCTATGGTTGCAGCTAGAGCTTCACTTGTGGTCTCTTTTGGAATACAAAACCCACTTAATACTTCTATCAAAGCATTCCTATGGGCTTCAAAACTCATGACCAGCAATAAAATAGATATGTGGGTTGGTGTCATCTTTAATTTCTCTTCAACTAAATAGTCCCTAGGTTGCATTTTCTTCCAAAATTCAGTAGCTTTGGTATTAGTAATACTTCTCTTCAAATTTTATTCCTTCTTAACAACTCTTCAATTGGGATCTTCGGGAGCATAACATCTTCCAGACCTGGTCATTCCTTGAGATACAGCAGTATCAATCGTCTTTCACTTAGCTTCCATTTGGTAATCCCATGGGATGACTTTGGCATCATACTTGGGCTTCTCGGTGATCAAAGTGGTTACCACAACTCTTGGCAAGTAAGTTTGAACAGTCAAAGGTTCCCTTAATTGAACTGTGATAATAGGTTGTGTTGGAGATATATTAGCAACTTCTTCGGCATTCCAACTACGTTAAATTGTTCCTTCTAAGTCATATTCCTCTTTTAGGGTGACCATGTTGAGTTCTCGATTCTCATGATTCGGTAAAGGGTTGTTGTTAACACTTGGGGGTGATGGAGTACATTTTATTATACCCCTTTTGATTAGAGACTCTACTTGATTCTTCAACCTATAACAGTCCTCTGTGTCGTGTCCTTGGATCCCTGAATGGTAAGTATATCACTTATTCCCATCAAAGTTGCGAGGAATTGGATCGGGGAATTTTCCTTCAATCAGATGCAACACGCCTACTACCCTCAGTCGTTCAAATAACTGGGCATAAGGTTTAGCAATGGGCATGTAGGTGCGAGTGTTTCTAGCTTCAAGATTCGGACGTTGCCTTGGTGCATATGCTGGTCTGTTTTGGTAGATTGGTGCTTGTACAGCGACATATGGTCTTAGTGGATTTTGTTGTGCTAGTGCTCGGGATGGATTATAGTATGGTTGGGTATTGTATACTGGGTATGGGATATATGGAGCTTGTGCAATAATTTGAGGGTTGTTGGGGTATCGGCGGGATGGACTCCTATGGTGATAGGTGACAGCTGAGACATCCTCTTTTTCCTTCTTGGCGCCACTGATAGATCCCAACTGTATGTCCTTACTTATGGTTTGCAATGCAGCCATGGACTGAATCTTCTCAGATTTGATGCCTTCTTCTACAAAGTCTCCTATTTTGACCAATTCGACAAACTTCTGGCCCATCATTGACATCATCTTGTCAAAGTAGATGCTTCTTGAGCTCGAATAAAGTAATTGGAGAGCTCACTCTCATCCAATGGTAGTTGCACACTAGCATCCTTAGTTCTCCAATATCTTGCATATTCTTGGAAGTCCTCAAATGGCTTTTTCTGTATGTTGGCTAACAAGAACCTTCTGGAGTGATTTCGGAGTTAAATTTGAAGCGAGTAATGAAATCCTCGGCCATTTCTTGCCAATCACGCCATTTGCGAAGGTCCTGACGCATATACCAAGCCACGTCTTCTCCAGACAGACTTCGAATAATAACTTCATCCTTAGCTTCTCATTTCTCCCCACACCTACTAACACATCACAATACACCCTTAAATGTGCATGAGGGTCACCTTTCCTATTAAATAGTTCAAACTTTGGCGGCTTGTACCCTACTGGAATATCAATGTTAGAGTAAATGCACAAGTTGTCATAATCTAGGCTCTCTACTCTCCTAGTGACTTGCAAGCTTTTTAACGCCTTTCTTAGACCATGAAGTTGGGCGTTTATTGACTCATCTTCTTTCAAGCGAGCATCTTTCTCTATTTTTGCATATTGATCGATCACATACAAGACTCTAACCCC